>VYZV01026549.1:73987-87044 GCA_013401275.1 Pandion haliaetus | reverse complement strand
GAATTCATCTACTTAAAAAGAAAAGAAACCCCCAAAACCGCAGATAATTTTGTGGTGTTCTCTGCTGTGCCCCATACAACTGGGTCTTAGGAGCTAAGAAAATTCTGAAAATGTGCCTGGGATCAAGCACATCATGCTATTTGGTATGTGTCTTGTTGAGCATGAAAAGGATTTGTTCTGTTACTGAACAGCTGGGAAGGAGTAGCTCAGAATCCAGAACGCTCTCTGCACTAGAAGCTGACTTAGGGCTTCTGGTCAACTAACTTGTAGAGCATTTCTGTTCTGGACTTTCTTCTTCTGACAATGATTCTGAGATCAGCTTAAAATTTCACATATTTTGGCATCTTATTTCTGGGCTTCTAAATTAATTTTGGGTTTTGTTTTTGGTTGTTTTTGGTTTTTTTTTTAGTTTATGACTCAAAGGTAACAGTAATTTCTAGAAGTTATATATAGTGTCTGCAGTGGCTTAGAAGTGATGTGACAATTCTCGGGTTTCCATTTCCATAAGACTGAAATTAAATTGCATTTGTTTCCTCATCATTACATTTTCTGTTATTAAGGTAACTGTCTTCATTATTTCTTTCAGAATAATGCATGGAAGATATTTGTTCTCAAAATGAATAATGAACTTCATTTTTTCACTGTGCAGCAGCAACCTTGTTCTTTTCCCCTGTGCCTCTCCTTCTTCCTCCCATTTAACTTTAGTAGAAGTCCTTTAGGAGTCTTACAGCCTTGTAAAGCAAAAGGTACTCCAAGTAGAAAATGTGAAGCACAAGCAACAGCCTTATGAGTGTAGTTTAGTTGTGTAACAGGATAATACCATTAAAGTGTGTAGTATCACACTACTTGAAGTATTACTACCTTCAAATTTAACATCCAACGTGAAGTCACTTTTTAGACTTCGTGTAGGGAAGAAGTAAAGGAAATGCATGCATTGGTTCGTACTTTTCTCCTTTTAAAGGTAACTTAGTAATCTCAAGGGCTAGACTAATTTTCTGAAACATTTTAAGGCTCTTCTCTTCTTGAAGTCTTATGCAATGTGATATATAAGGAGAATTGGATTTCAAGTACAAAGCTTTAGCGTTTTGGGGTTTGTTTTGTTTTGTTTTGTTTTGTTTTTTAAATTGAAGGTGAAATAATGCCCTTGTGTGAGGGACTCTGAGTCTGCCATCTAAAGTACGCATTCAGTAAATAAAGTTCTTGGATGTTTTCATACTGAGAGTACTTTTGTCATGTTTATTTCAAACTGCTTTTGGCCTTCTTGTTGAACAGCTAAGACTGTGTGGTGTTCCACAGCTAAGACTGTGTGGTGTTCCGGCGTGATAGGGAAACGTATAGACATGATCAGTGTATGTCATGGAGTGTGCCCAGTTCTGGCTGATACTAATGGGGATAGGAGAAGGAAAGAACTGAAGGAAATCTAAATTCCCTGAAGTATAACTAACTGAACTGCTAGCCAATTCATAGTCAATTAAAGCAGTTGCTCATATAGAAAAAGATAATGTTGATTTTTCTTTGGGTTCATATAGATTAAGAGCAGGACAGAGGAGTCTAGTGACTACCCACTTGAGTCTTTTCTTTCCGGACTGTCAGTTAATACAAGAGCCACAGCTTTGTAATCAGTAGCTCACAAGTTAGAAGTGATAGAAACAAGTTCTTTGTTCTCAGGCCAGCCGCTACTAACTCACTGGCTTTGTCCAAAGTAAGTAAAACTTTGCATTTATTGAGTCAGTCTATAAATGAGGATGATGAAAGTTTTATGAAAGAATTGAAACATGGGTCTTACGAAGGATTTGGATTGTTCTCTAAAACCACTGAGGTATGTTACTTGTTGAAATGGCCGTGTGATTGAAGAGGAATGTTATGTAAGAAGAATACCTTTTTAAGCAAGAAACCAACGTTCTATTTGCAGTTTGCCTTGTGAGATGACCTAAATGAAAAATTTTATAAGCAATGCATAGCTGTGCCATTTATGAGTGTGGAGAGGAGTCTTCTGATGGCATTAGTAAAATTTACTGATTGTATTTGGGCTATGTCATTAACCCAATAAAGATAACCAAAGTACAATATATAGTATCTGGGCTTTGAATATTTATTAGTGAGTGTGAAGTGTGCAAAATGAAGTACACCCCTCTGGAAAATACAGACTAAATTTGTAGATTACTGGCTTTGTAAATGAAATTTATCCAAATGTTTTGTCTGAAATTAGACTGCAACATACGAAATAATTAAATGTAAATATTATAATTTTTATGAATTAGACTATTTAAAATAAAACCCTCTCTAGCTGTGCCTGAATGACTGCATTGGTTAAATAACTCAACTATGTTAGTAGGAAAACCACAGATTTCCAGAATAAATAAAACATAGCTGCTGACACTCCATTAACCACTCCGATAAGGATGTTGGCTTAGTATCTTGAGTGAAGGTGCATCTTCTGATCTTTTTCTCATTTTATTTTTCACTTTTCTTTAAAAAGACAAGGATTCATGTTTGTCTTTTTCCTTTATGGATCCCATTTTTTTGACACCAGTCATGAACTGTGTTGTATTATAATGCTGCTGTTATAACACTTCAGTCGCAAGTGCGCCATGGGGATGTGCAGATCTGCTTTTATGGATTAAATGGCAGAATAGAAGAAAGCATTGTGGAGGCAGGCAGTGAGTCATAACTTGGTCCTGCTGAATTATTTGTAGTAGACTATACTCTCATTAATTTTTTTTTCTGACTTTTTTAAACTGGTGAACATATTTTCCTTGTTTAGGTTTATTATTAACAATGTATTTCCTTAACAGTGGAGTATTGAAAGGATTTGTCAGGAGAACAAGTAAGGTATTTTTAGAAATCTGATTTTCTTTAAAAAAAAAAAAAAAAAAAAAGGTGGAAAAAAAGTTGTAACCTTAATCCAGTATTCACTGAAACATGAGTAAAGCCATTTGTCTGACACAGCTGTCAACTTCCTCCAGCTGAAATAATTTCTGTATTTTTTAAGATAAGTTCTCCAAAGTAGAAAGCAGACCTCGTGCACGCTTGAACCAAATAAAGTACAGCTAACTGAAGACACCCTCCCATTACTCTCTGCGCTGTGGAGTCTTTGGATTCCAGGCAGCAGTCTCAGCTGTCCCAGTTTAGGTTATGTTGTGTCAGGATTGGCTGTATCCATGTACTGCCTCCTCCCTTTTCTAAATTTCACTGGGGGAGAAGGCTGAAGGCAAGGATTAAATGTAGAAGCTGTCACCAGGCTTCGCCAGTGCAGCTGGCACCATGGATAGGCTTCAGAGCAGCTCCTGCTAGCTCTGGAAGCCTTCCACTCTGCCTCCTCGCTCACTATGTTTCCTCTGAAAAGATTTTGAGTACAACAATTCAAGAAGAACTCCTTCTCCCAGTTAACGCAGCTTTATTACCAAGTCTTTTACCTCTTGATTGTTGGAAAGAAATCTTTTAAAAACTGACCATTTAAAAAACTAGACCTTGAAAGAAAAAGCCAGGGAATTGAAGTAACTTAAATATACTGAGCAGAACCTAGTTGCCTTCAACTCAAGCACATTCAGAGGAAACAAAGTAAGACCAGAGGTAGCTGCCATGCCTGTTGGCAGAGTTGAAAGTCCACCCTCTGCCTCTCTTCCTAGGGACAGCAACCATGAATGCCGGGTGTGCAGGGTGACACTGGTGGGTTTGTCAGCATATGCCAAGCACATCTCCAGCCAGCTGCACAAAGACAATGTTCATGCCCATGACAGAAAAGAGGAAGAGAAAGAAGAGGCAGAAGAAGAATACCTTGACAAAGAACTCATTCAACTAATCAAGCAAAGGAAGGAACGGAACCGGTGAGTTATCCTTTCTCCTCTTAGGTCATAGAATTGCTTTTAACACAGTTAGGATACACTTCTAAGGCTTAGGTGCTCATGAAGTATAAACTGCCTGTAGCCAGTGTACCTGTTATGAGAACAATCCAAGAGACCTATGTGGATATTGTAGTTTCAATGTGTAAATGTGATTCTGCTGAATGTTCTCGTTCTGTTGATCTGCTACTAGTAAGGAAGTGCATCTATTCTCCATTATGGATAAAAACAGTCCCCAGTGTGGAATCTTGTGTTTTGAGAGCTGTAAAGTTTTTATTTTAATATTTGATACCCATTTAACTGAAAGGCTTAATAAATGTGACAGTAGTGCTAATATTGTTGGGGGGGGTGGGGTGTCTATAGGAGCCTGACCTTTTGGAAACCATTGCTGAACATGCTTTGTTATAAAATTTTAAATCTATTTTTAAAAGGAATTGGATTGTTCTGTCAGTGTCACACTGAAGTCCCATAATCCTTGAATGAAATTTCTTACCTGTTTTATCTTACTGCTTACCATTAGCTAAACATCATTCTAGTGGCTCACTATGAAACAGAAGGCTGCAGAGAGTAATAAGTATTGTCTTTTATCTTCCGTGTGGCTCTGCAAGAGTGCATTGCTAATATGATGTGCCAGTGGGGAATATATTGTTTGAATAGATTTATGGCATGGTGATGGTGTTAAAGGGGCATATGATTTTTTGAAAGAAGGTCTTGCTTGCTGTGGCTTGAAATTTCAGTTAGCATCTCCAAGTGCATAAATCTGTGGACATTATTTGGTTTCAACACCATTCTGTCATGCTAGGGTGTCCCTGTACTGCACGGTGGTCATGTTTTCATATTCGTCAATGTAGGTAGCAATAATGCCACTTTTCCTGGTTTTATGGTAAAGCAGTAATGCTGTCAGTATTGTGGTATTCTGAAGCAACTAAAATCTTAGAAAATCTCTGCTGGATGCTGGTTTGAGGGGGGGGAGAAAGAAAGTACATGGATTAAGTTACTAATACAGCAAAATTGTTTCCATTAGATCATAATCTAGTTGAGTCATCTCCTAGAACTTACGGTATCACTTAGACGTCGTTTCTGTGAATTCTTGTCTTAGAGCTCACTTTATCTTACGCAGTAGGCCATTTCCCGTTAGAGAGTAATTAGTTGTGCATCTTTTAGCAAAACTGGAATGTGCTGAAAACTTAAAGGGTGGTACAGTAGGAATTTTCCGTTTACTCAAATCAATTGTTTTTGAGCAGTAGTGTGAAAGTTTCCTGTCTTGCTTGTCCAGGGATCTAGAATGAATGTATTCCTGTCATGTCAGGAAGAAGCAATTCTGTAATCGGTTTTTGGAAAAAGTTCTAATTAAAAACTCCTCATTTGGTAGAATAAATACTTAGAATGTTTAGACTGCTTACCCTGGGTATAGCTGTTGGTGTTAAGGTAGCATTTATCTTTAAACGTGCACGTGATAATTTACCACGTGTTCATGGTAAGTTGCCAAGCACAAGTACTATCCAAAGGGCAGTAGATAGTGCTTCTGGGAGGCTCACACAGACTCAGCATTGCATGCTGTGGCCTATTCCAGTCTGTTGGTTAAAACAAGACAAAATATTTTTGTTTCTGAGGTACAACTTCTGTGGACATTTTACATCTGTGTTTTAACTTAAGCTTTATAAACTGAGAGATTATCTCAATTGTTTTCTCCAGTAAGTAGAATAACTGGTTTTCTCAGCCTAACTTTCCTTCTATTTTTGTATCAGTTCACTTTAGTTATGCCATCTAACACCAAAGGAGAATGGTCTTCAGAAAAAATAATTACCTCGCTACTAATGACTTTTTCATCTGTCAAGATTACTGAAATTATAAAGATTATACAACAGAAAGAAGCTTTCTTTTCATTTGTTTCTTATTAGTCCAACAACTAGTAAATAGAAAGGAATATTATCTTCTGAGTTTAACAGAAATATTTAAGAATTAGTTATTAAACTGTCCCTGCACCAAATCAGTTGTTCTTGTAAGAGCAATTTTGAAATACCATATTTAAATAAAGGTACAACATTAATTTTGAAGGTCAAACACTACAGAAGCCTGAACAGTAAAGCGGCTAGATAAGTTATCTCTTGTTTCTTTTTATTAAAAAAAAAAAAAAAAAAAAATATTTCCAGTGCAAATAAAATGCATGAGGCTTGTGCGCTGTTGGATTTCAGTGGAATGGCATCAGAATTTAGGTTTTTCTCAACTGTTTTGTAGGCAAGCTGAACCAAGCTGTGCAAACCAAGAATTAGAATGTGATGATAGGAGATCACAGAGAAGGCGAGAAGAAAGAGCTACTTACAAAGAAAGAGAAGCTTATGATCAGTCATCGTGGCATCATCATAATGCATCACAAAGGGACTGGAAGTGGGAAAAGGATGATTATATTAGTCCTAGACAAGGCAAATTTTCACACTCTCAGAGGAACCTTAATATAAACAGACATTCAGGTGGCCCAAGGGGACGCTCTGTATGGCACCAAAATGTTTCAGGAAGCTCTTCAAATCGGCATAACTATGGGATTTCTGGAAATGGTTGGCATCCAAGTGGGCGGGGCGGAGGAGGAACATCAAATTGGCATCACAGTGCCAGGGAGAGAAATTCTACTTGGCACTCGGAAGGAACAGGTCATTTTTCTAGCTGGAATTCCAAGAATTATGGAGGAAACTGGAAATCTGGTCCTCATAGTGCAAATGGCTGGAATTTTGTAAGCTCAGGAGATGCATATTCGGTAGAGCCAATTAAATATAATAAGGAAAGGTATGCATGGCAGCGGCAGGAGAAAGACACTGATGTTCTGCCATACAGAGATCGAAAAAATAGGAGTGACTTTCTTGACTTTACTAGTGATAATCTTCCTTCTGAGGGGGCATTGGATTTTGGTACGTTGAAGCAAGCAGAAAGCAAAACTTCAAGAGCCAGTGGAAAAAGTGGCAGTCCTTCCAGAGATAAAATGTATCGCTGGACTCCCTACCCATCCCAGAAAGCTGCAGAGCAGCAACCATTGTCTGAAGAGA
This sequence comes from Pandion haliaetus, assembly GCA_013401275.1. Classification (NCBI taxonomy): domain Eukaryota; kingdom Metazoa; phylum Chordata; class Aves; order Accipitriformes; family Pandionidae; genus Pandion; species Pandion haliaetus. The sequence continues at coordinate 80,164 of VYZV01026549.1, read as the reverse complement.
ATGTTTCTAAAACTTCAGATAAAATGGATTCTGTATTTATGCCTCTTACTGATTCATCAATGAAAGGAAAAACTTGTGAAGCCAACGTTAGCCTTTCAAAACTTAAAAACCGGGAAGCATCTTCCCCTTATAATGTAACCTCAGATCACCTTGATTCTTGCCAGATAATGAAAGACTGTTCCAGTGGTGAAAAGCCTGACAAAGATGACAGCAGAAGTAATAGGATGCCATCACTGAAATCCCCTCTTCTGAATATTACAGATGTGAAATTCTCTTCCCCAAAGCAAGACACAAACAGTCTCTTAAAAAATGTCAGGCTTCTGTTATCCTCAACTAGTGGCGAAGAGCAGAATCATTTGAATGCACTGAACTTGGAAACAAACACATCCCCCTCTTATTCGTCGAAGCTGCATGGTGCAGGTGCTGGTAACTTGAAAGACAGCGAAGATGTCCTTGGTAGCAATCTTGGAGAGCCTGTTAATAACTTAAGTGAAGCAGAACAAAACCCCAAAGATGTTCAGTCCAACCATTCCTTGCAAAATGCTCCCCTAAGTTCTTGCAAGGATACAAGCGACCAGAATAGGGAAGAAACTGGGAAAGCATCACCAAAGAGTGAGTTCAGACTAGATTCATTAGAAGATGTGAGTGATGATGATTTAATGGGAAGTGAGAAGTCGGAAGCAAGAGTTGAAAAGTTGGGTTCTTTTGTTAGTTCTTGTTTACCCTGTGACACTCCAGAAGGTAAACCTGCCACCTCTGAAAAGGAAGATGATGAAAAGCTGGCTGCTTCAAGTATTGCTTCTGCTGATCTAAAAGATTCTGTGTTTCAGATGGAATCCACAGTTTCTCTGTCACGTGGTCAGGACCATTTGCATGTGGATTTGAAAACCTCACAGGATGGAGAAGGGGATGAAGAACGTGTAAAGTCACATGATCACTTTGAAATGGAAGGTTTTGAAAGTCCTTCAGATCATGAGCTGCAAAAAGGAGGAAGCCAGTCACTAGGCCTCCTTCTTCCTGATTTAAGCAAACTTGGCCTCCCTGCCTCTCTGCAAAGAGACCTGACACGACATATTAGTCTGAAGAGCAAAGTCGGGACACATCTTCCAGAGCCCAATCTCAATAATGCACGGCGCATTCGGAATGTGAGCGGCCACCGGAGAAGTGAGATTGAGAAGGAGTCAGGGCTTAAACCCACCCTCAGGCAGATTCTTAGTGCTTCCCGGCGAAATGTAAACTGGGATCAAGTCATCCAGCAGGTAACCAAGAAGAAACAGGAACTTGGCAAAGGTTTACCGAGGTTAGTAGCTTTGAGATCTAACTATGCCTCTCTGTGTGCGTGTTGAGGGGGGATGGTTGTTTTTCTCCAAATCTGAAGTGAATTCCAACATCCTAAAACTAAGGCTTCAGAATGAAGCTTGCTATACCATGATCTTTTGCATGTACAAATAATTTAGACTTTTTATGATTGCTTGCTGCTGTGGATGTCTATCCATAGATAAGTAATAGTAGTCTGTTGCTCAGAAAAATTCTGATCAGTTCATAATTTTTGCTTAATATCTGAATATGGACACTAGCGATATATTTGCTTTTCAAGTTCTAGTAAGTGGAAGAATGTAAAAATGCGATCGGGACGTGAACAATACTGTGACAGTTGCTTATTTCTTCATTTATTCAGGACTACAATAATGCTTGCATTGCTGCAGGCAGAATAAATGCTCCCTTTTCATTTGTTAATCTTTTAATCTGATACACAGTTTGGTTTCGTGTTTAGAGGAAGCAATTGTATAATACTTCACTTTTGAAACTTTCTTTAAACCTGAAGTTTTTGAAGTGTCTTGAAAAGATGTCATATTTGCCTATTCCGGACTTGGTTTGGAATAATTATAACAACATGATTTCTCACTTGGAAATCATGCTGTCGGTTCTTAGCCACTAAAACTAATTTTGTGATACACAGGAGATACTCCATTGCCAGATGAGACAGAAAGCACAGAATACCAGTGTAATGAGTTGCTAGATCTCTTAAAGCAGTAACGTGCCTTTGGGGAAGGGGGAGGCTTTTTTTCTAGATTTTAGCTGCCTTGTTACATGTGTATTTATTGTTCTTTTTATCTTGTTAAAGGTTTGGCATAGAAATGGTGCCTCTTGTTCAAAATGAGCAAGAGGGTCTAGAACTCGGTGAAGAATCTGATCTGTCTACTCTGGAAGGATTCCAGTGGGAAGGGATTTCCTTAGCAGTGCCTGGCTCAGCCAGAAAACGTAGCTTTTCTGAAAGCAGTGTAATTGCAGACAGAAATCCTTCTGCTTACAGCTTCTTCAGTGAACAAGCCAAAATAAAAGAAAGCGGGCAAAGGCAAATAATTGCAGCCAGCCACTCGCATCACATAACATCTGGCTATGAGGCAAGCGCTGATACTGAGGCTGACGTGAAACGGGAGACATCTTCCCTTCCTTTGTCACCATTTATGTCTGAAAAAACTGAGACTAGTGGAAGGAGACACAGCCTACAGGCCACCTCTGAGGTCACAGGCCTCACAAAACAAGACCAGGAGAGCCCAGAGAAGAGAACCCCTCTTCTTGAAAAACAAAATGTACTAGAAATCTCAGAAGAAAATCGTCCAGCTTCAAATAATGCTTCACTTCTTGCAGTGTCTAATAACATAGATGCAGCTACAGACAGTAGCTGCACATCTGGTACTGAGCAGAATGACAGCCAAGGAATTGGAAAGAAGCGAAGAGCAACTGGAGTAAGTGTGCAATTTTGTTCAGCTTTGGTGCGCCAAAAATGTTTTTTCCCCTGTCAGTGGTCACTTGACCTTGGAATGATCTCTGCAAGGAGGACTTTCTCCATTTGATTGTCTTGTATGTTGATAGCCTCAAACTAATTTGCTTGTTTGACTTAATTTTCTTTAAGAATCTTTTCCATTTCTGCTTTCCTATTGCAAGACTTCTGCTTAATCTTTTTTAGTTAGTAGGAATGGCAAATGCTCTTTAATTTTGATTTGGTAACTGGCATGCTGTGCCGGTAAATGAGAGCTATTAAAATATTTCCATGGACGTACTTGGTGTCGTAGCAAGGATGTAGCAAGGTGTTTAAAAACTTAAATGGAAGCTAGGCTGTAGTAGAAATTTGTTTTCCTTGGAATGTTCCTGGTTTTATGGTCAAGCAAGAAAAGACAACCCTTTTTACAAAATTATGTACCTAAAATGACATCCTTAAATCTGAATTTGTTTCACTGTCCTGTCTTGGACTTACCCAAAGGGAAAAAAAAACGTTTCTGATCAAAATCCTCAAAATGGGTTTGTTATATGCAGAAAGTGATAATTTTAATTCCTTACTGATTTAATCCTTTAGACTTTCAACTAAAACCGTAGAGCAGAAAATTTGACCCAAGTGTGGTCTTAAATATCTAAGCAAGTAGAAGGCTGTCGGCTTATTTAGTATTTCTTCCTAGTTGAGATGAAAACATGGCACTCGCTTTGTTGCCCTCCCTCTTTTAAGGGCAGAGGGAAGGACGAGTTATACAAGAATGTGCAAAATTAATTGTATATTCTTCTTCGTGGGTACAGGTAATGGTTGCAAAGGCAGTGGATGTTTGAGCTTTTGATTTAGGCAAAATTGCTCTTGTAACTTTTGTTAATAAATGGTTTTACTTGCAGGAGGGATCTTCTCCTGAAATCCCTAGTCTAGAAAGAAAGAATAAGAGAAGAAAAATCAAAGGTAAAAAAGGTGAGTGAATATCCTACATAAGTGCATCTGGTATAGGGGTTATAAATACCTAGTAGTATTTTGACTTGGCTAAAATGGTAGTTACTTAATGTTACTTTGGTGCTTCTTGGGCTCTTACTGAAGATCATAGGGTGAACTGCTCTCAAGTCTGCAACACTTAAGAGTCCCATCTTAATTTGTTAGAAGTTACTTCTAAGAGAAGACTTTGTGCCTCCTTTCTGCCTGCAGTTCATGTTCCCAGCTGCACAGGTGGGACCATTGCTTTCCCCTGCTCAGGGAAGAGAGGTTTGCCTCTTAGAAGGGAGTGATGGGTGCTTCTCCCTTCAGAACTTCCATCTGAATTCAGTTGTGCAACTTTCCCTTTCTACTTCTGGGTGGTCTCACCAGAAAACTTGTACTTTGCATAACTTGGGCTGTGTTCTGTTTTTGACATCTCCAGCAATACTTTTATTTTTTGACTCCTCCTTCCCTGTCTTTAACGGAAATGAAAGTGGAATGCCTCAGTCCTTCCTGCTCCTGACCAAAGAAAACTCTTACTGTGGCATTAGACAGGTCTTTCTCAAACATGTCTAACACATCCACATCACTGCATATCAAAATGAATCATCTGTGGTTTAGGCAGAATGTTTTATTTGGGAACTAAATCATTGCATTACCATCTGGGAGCTTTGGGGTCCATAAGATCGCTTTCAAATGTTCCATTTCTCTTTTTTTTAATGTATTTATTTATATAAAGAGTTGTTTGGAATGCAGGGTAGTTAATACGGATCTTGTGGGAACTAATATTTCACTACTTGAAAAGTTGGGGGTTTTTATCAGCCTGTCTTCAATGATTGGTGTCTATTATGGAGACTAATAACACATTCGACTTTGTAAAATCTCGCTTTCCCATTACTTTGCTTCAGCATCATCTTTACTGTAGTAAATCTGCTAAAAGAAACTATAACTGAATGAAACTAAGCAGTGCTCAAACTGAAACTTAATTTGCTTGGAGAATCTCTGTAATGCCAGAGGACTTTAGAAAGTAGTATAGGAGGATCTTTTCCTGAGTACAGTGCTCAGAGACTCTTTCTCAAGAGACTGAAAGCATGAGTCTCACGGCTCAACATCATCCTAGGTAGTAAATGATTTTGTATCATTGGGTTCTTTTTTTCTTAAGCTGCCTTTCCTTGGCTTCTGGATTAACTGAATAATTTAAATCTAGTTTAGCTTAAATTTGCCCTTGCCTTTTGGATTACATTAATGGAAAGTGTGTATTTATACTTTATGTACACATATACTTCAAGAAAAGATCTTTGTGGAAGAGAATGACTTTGTTCAATTAAACTAAATCAGTGCTGGCAAAGCTATGATGGAAATAGTTACTAGAGTCACGTTTGAGATTCTGTAAAGAGGAATACTCAACTTTGCTCTTCTTTCATGTAGACATGGCTCATCCTGTGCATAGGTATTCCTTTTCAGCTTCTTGTATGACTATCGATGCTTGACCTAATTTATGTGATTTTTACTTTCTGAAGTGGTAGTATTTATTGAGATAGCATGTGTAATGTATTTTAATGTATTGTCAAGTACAGTTATACTCTATGTTTTGTTCCTTTTTCAGAACGTTCTCAGGTAGACCAGTTGTTGGCTATTTCGCTGAGGGAAGAAGAGTTAAGCAAGTCCCTGCATAGTGTGGACAGCAGTCTCTTGCAGGCAAAGGCTGCCCTGCAGGCTGCGTATGTTGAGGTTCAACGGTTCCTTGTATTAAAGCAACAGGTAACAGTGGGCTTTTGAGACTCTCTGAGGTAGAAGTTAGCAGCCTGAAAAACTGTCTTAAGTAGGACTGATTTAAACCACAACTGTTTTGTAGATAACCATGGAAATGAGTACACTGAGAAGTCAGAGAATCCAGATCTTGCAGGGGCTACAAGGTATGAGATACCGTAAAACTACAACAGTCGAATGCTGACGTTCATGTACTTTGAACTCAGCATCTTTTAAAAATTGCATTCAACTTGAATTCACTCCTGTAAAATGCACAATAAAATTGTAGTCTTTCAATATTGAAGTCTTTGTTGTTCAAGTGTGATCTGTTGTCTTTGGTAGTGCCATCTAGTGGGATTTTAACAAATTTTTCTCTTTCTTGTCTGTATGTCCCCAAGAAATAAGCTCTTGGGAGCAGTAAATTTTATTGTAAAATGTGGACGTTTTTGTTCTGTTGTTTTTTTGGGTTTCTTTTTCTCTTTTACTATTAGAAACATATGAACCTTCTGAACTCTCAGAGCAACTTTCCTGTAGTGTCTTAAGTGACAGAAGAAATAGCAAATCTCAGATGGCAGCTGACTTAATTCCTGCAGGCTCCTTTCTGCCCCTTTTGGACACTTTGTCGTCTTCTGTACCTCCACTGGGGGCTTCTGTTCATGTAAACATGCTGTCACCATTCCAGTCTCCTGGCATCACAC
>VYZV01026549.1:13171-51804 GCA_013401275.1 Pandion haliaetus | reverse complement strand
GGAGCAAACGGGCAAGTGTTTGAGATATTAAGCTGATTTCACGCTTGCCATAAAATTCCAAAAACTGCTATATATTCAGGAGAATGGTTGAAGAGTGCTCAATGTTTCATCTTCCTGTTCTTTCAAAATAAAAACAAAACACAACCCTAAAGATTAGGCCAAAATCCAGTTGGTTTTATTTTCAGTTCAATTAAACTAACTGTACTCACACATTCGAATAATCTTCCCAAAGCGATCATGCTAACATGGTGTCTGATTCTGCTACAAGTCACCTCTTACAATAAAGAAATACACAATACTGTCAGGAAATAGGACCCTGAGGTGGGGGGGCAGGGGCAGGGGGAAGTGTGTGTGTAGATACATAAATTTGTATGTATAAGAGGTTTTGTCTCGAATAGGAAACAACTTTATCAACGTTACAGAGAATGCAGTTACAACAAAAAACATTTAAAATGTCCAATGTGTAATTAAGATACAATGGGGGTACTCAACATGAGAGCAAATGGCTCAGTTCTGATACTTTTGCTCAGGCACCAGACCAAGCTCTACCTAGGGATCGCAGTCTGTTGTGCATTACTTCCGCAGTTCTAGCGTAGCAGAGAACCACCTGCACAGCCACATTTACAACAACGTGATTGGGATGTGTAATTGCGCTAGATTACATTACTGTCTTATATGAAATATTCAGTCAACATTATGAAGCGGCTGAAATGGTAGTATCAAAAGCAGGACAAAGAGTTAATTTACTAAAAAACTAGTAAACACCTCTGACTTTCACAGTTCAGATACAGTCCCAGTTTTGCCTGACTTGAGGGAAGACTTTCCCAGTTGTCAGCATAAGCAGAACAATGATGCACGCTCCGTGTCTTTAGCATGCAGAAAAAGCTTAATTCAGTCATCAATAAATTAATTCTCGTTGCCCAAAGGAAAATGTCAGGAAGTTGTAACAGTAGCTACAGAACATGCGTACTGGTCTGCCTACTGGGGTATGGTTGTCTCTTTTTCCAAAGGCTTCTTCCCATGCGCTGTTAATCTCGGCGAGCGAAGCACTTAATTAGGAAATGCTCTTGTTTGCACTTGGGGATGAATGGAGCTAGTTACTCGAAACAGAAGTCTTGAGTGTGTTCTTGATGAAGGTGCCCGCTGGCTCTGGTATTACGCGTACATCGTGAGCTGCAGCCACTGAAAGAAGAGTTAGAATTAAAGGATGGGAGACTTCTTGGCATCCTCCAACAAATCATATTAAGACATCACCATCTCTAGCGGGAAGGCAGCTGCTTGCTGACACTTAGTATGAAGCATAGTGGCAGTGGGGAATTTTGTCTTGGGCTTCTTGCTCCTATTCCTCCTTCCCTTGCAAAAAGTGAAGGTTTTTTATGATCTCCTTAGAAGACATGCTTTTCAGTTGAAACTTTCAAAGTCGTCTTAATAAGATTTTCAAAAGGTAAAGAACTGTGTTAAACCCCATTAACGTATAATGTCATATCAGTACGTTTGATCTAAATTGCCTTATTAAAAAAAAAAAAAACAAAAAACCTCAGGAGTTTTTTGAAGCACTTTAAAGATGATCTGAAGAATGCACAGCTGTGCCCTTCAGCACCAGCTGGAGTCTTACAGAGCAGCTGTTGCTGGCAGATCATGGATGTTTTCTGTGTAAAATTGGTAGCAAAAGTTTTAGGAGGTTTTGTGGCATCTTACCAATTGGATGACAATTTCAGACCAACTCTTACAGGCCCCTTTGAGAACATGTATAACGAATAATACGGTTAAAATTTAGTATTGTGACCTTGTGTTAGAAATACTGGCATAAAGCAGTTTACCTCTAGGACATTGAGCTTAATGATGCCGTCTCCATCTTTGTCGAAGGCATGGAATGCCCCTAAAGCAAGGAAACAAAAATACATGGGGTAGATTAAATTACTGTTAGCGTAAGGATGATCCCAGATAGGAATCAAATTGTGTTCCTGTTGTGTTATGCAAACTTGTGCAGGTATTTACTTACGTGCCCAGCAAGTATTTCTGCTGTGTTTTTCCTTAGCTAGGAGAAATGCAGTGGTTTCTTTTGTGTTTGTATGAGACGGCTGTCATATTTTAGATTCTCTAAGCGTGTATCTTTAATTATTAATACTATATATATGCAGTAGTGCTTTAAACAAACTTTGTTTTGAGTATGACTGTGGTTTGGGAGTGGGGGGGGGAGGCAGCACAGTAAAACCGGGTCTGCCACTCACTGAACATGGCGTCCAGGCGGACGAAGCAGCAGATGAAGCTGTCAAAATCGATGTTCATGTTCTTGTCGGCGTAGCGCATGGTGATGATGTCGTAGAGCTGGTTGTTCAGCCGAAACCCTGCAGAGGACCAGAAACGGGGCACAGCTGGGGGGAAGCGCTGGTGCCGGTCAGGCCTCCAGGAGTGCTTGGGCCGTAGGCGCTTCCCAGGCCCAGCTGAGGCTCAGGCTGGAGGGTACTGCTGCAGCCGCTACATAAAATGAAGTGAAGCTATAAGGAGCTTCCCTCTGCCCAGTGGCTTTCCTAAAACAGGAGTAACATCTTGAAATTACAACTTGGGAGGGCCAAGAGCACCTGAGTCACCTCACACAGTAAGTATGAAGAGGAGAGGTCGACACCAAAGAGTCTGCGGCTTAGCTGAGCCTGGTAAGAGCAAAGCGACAAAAACCGGGTGACAGAAACATAGGAGGAAATCACTATAAAAACAACACAGTTACACAATGGTCAAAAAATAGGTAAGGAGGTAACTCCTGGGCGTGGTGTTACCAACCTGTGGCACTGACTGCTGCAGCGCGCAACCGCACGTCGTAAAGGGTCTGTCATGATTTGGGTACTGCTGGTTGTTGGCTAAATGCAAGGCCACGCACAGCATATGTGCTGTACGACTGAGAAATTTTTATTGTAAAATGTGTTCTTGGTTCTAAAGTCAGGGCACGAGGTATTTAATTTTTTTTTTTATTTTTTTTTTTTCCCACATTGACAACCTGTGAGAATGGAAACCTGGAAAATAAAAATGACCTGTATTTCTACTGCAGCAGGAGTCCAAATCCAGGTGTAGCTTTGTCCTTAGCAAAGGGTTGAATCTCTGACGTTTTGTAAAGTACAGGATAGCCATCTGTTTCTGTTCCTTGATGAACTGGTAACTGATGTGCCAAAATACTACTGAAGATGAAGTGTCACTGAAAGAATCCCATCTAGGTTTATAGTGATACTACAGGTTTTCTGATTAGAGAGGTCATCTTGCTCCCTTAGAGAGCTGGTAGAGACATGTGCTGGGGGAAGCCTGCTGTCCAGGGGGAGAAGCACACCAGCGTGTTTGAGACAAGAAGCAAGAAAAGTCAGAAGTCTCTCTTTGCAGGAAGAATTTAATTAACTGCAAGTTTTGCAAAAATACTTTCTTCTCACTGCGCAGGTAGAAGAGGAAACTGAGCTCCCAGTGGCTTAGTGCCTAAGAAACATGAGCAGGACTCAAGAAATGTCCGTCCAGTTGCCTCTGACGCAAACTTGGACATGGACCTGTTCTGCCTCGGTTTCAGTGGCTGTACGCTTGGGTTGAAGGTTTTCCACTGCTCTTTGTTTGTTACTTACACCAACATAAAGAATCCACAGCTTAAATGAGAGCAAATGTCTTCAGCACTCCCTGGTCCCCCTGCACAGCTAGACCCTGAGTAGGAGATCCTTAAGACAGCAGAGCATCATTCATTATGAAGTTTATAGAGCTGAAGAGATCTATTCAGTTGGCAAGAAATACAAGGCTTGCCCTTTGGCTATTTGAGAACCTCTGTTGGGGGGGGGAAAAATAATATTTTAATTTCTCTAGGGTCTGTCTTTAAAAGGCAGCACTATGTTCCTGATCTCACCCTGTGATTCATCAGACAAAATAAGGTTTCTTTGGGTGCTGGGCACTGGACACTGGGGGAGGTACCTGCATCATTGACTGCATTGCGCATCTCGTAGCTGTTAATAGTTCCTGAATGATCCGTGTCATAACGCTTGAAAATTTTCTGGAAAAAGAAAAAAAATAAACACACAACAGAAATAAAAGTTTGTACTCCTGTCGAATGTACCCACTGACGGAACATGGGGTGTGTGCCTCAGGCACTTGGAGGCTTTGCCATTTGTCTTACGTTGCTGCTTCTGGGCAGCCTGAGTTGTTAGCAGCAAGCTCCTCTCAGTCACAATGTGAGATAATTTAGATCCATGCCCTGAGAAACAAAAAGCTCTTCCCTAGAGACTCTCTTTGACTTGAGTTTATGCTGTTAATCCTCTCTCTTGATTGTCCTAATGAAGCTATTTGTGAGGCCTGATCCTAGTTCCCATCCTCATCCTCCTCCTCCCCCCCCCAGTTTGTATGCATCTGTGCTGTTCTCATGGGGGAAGTTCTTAAATGAGTGCTGGAGCTTCAGAGATTCAGGCTATTTGCTTAAGCTGTGAGTAGGATGGAGAGATATTACTTTCCTTTTTAGAAGCTAATTTGTAATTTTTTTAGGTTTGTTGTTGTTGTAGTGTACGCAGAGGATTCTGGTTTTCCTACGCAAGATTTTGCAATGCAGAAGCTGTGAAGAACAGTGTTGTGGATACCAGCAATACCTGCCAGCTTTTAATCTTGTCCCAGAGATGTCGAAACTCATCAAAGTTTATCTTCCCTGAGCCGTCTGTCTGTGATGCAAACATTCAGGTAAAAAACCCCACAATATTTTTAAGAGAAAATTAAGTCTGCAACTACTGGTGAAGGGATGAATGTGAAACTGAGTTCAGGATCTCCTCAGCATCAAGAGCGGGCTGAGCTGTGCAGTAAAATATTTGTGAATGTTTTTGTTGTTGTGCATAGTATTTTGTTTCAGGAGTGTGAAGTACTATTTTGTACTTTGTGTAGAAGCAAACGTATGGTACAGGAGAGAGGCTTGACTCCGGAGCTATTACAAAGTACACGAGCAGGATGTTTTAGTTGGGTTCTTTCCAAATACCTCTAAATGTAAAGCTTACCCAATATTTTGTAAGACAAGTGAGCTTTGTCCTAGAGTGAAGTTCTTTCTGCCTTGCTTAAAATTAATTGAGAACTAAGCAAAATGTTGATTAAAGCCATTTACAAAACTGTTTAGGCTCCAGCCATTATGGCTCTGGGTTGTAGTTACAGTTTTGTTCTCGTTACGTTTGAATGCACCTATGTTCTCTCAAAATCATGTGTTACATCAAACAGGAAAACTGCGTGATGTTGTATCAGAGGTAACCCCATATGGTATCTTGTAGTGTGTTTTATTATACTTCCTCTGAGACAATTTCTCTATGCGTTGCATGCTAAACACAGAGTGGAATGTATAATACGTTATAAATATAAAGATAAGAGAGAAATACAGTAAGTTTGTTAGCAAGAACTGTAGTTATGTTGAGTTGGTTTATAAAAAATTCTTTAAAAACTCATGTTCTAGTACGCGAGCTGGCGAGTCACTGATACCTAAGGAAGGGTATCATACTGACTGACTTATTCTGTAGTTTTCTGGTTTGGGATATTTTCACCTGCCAACTACACTAATGTTGAGATGGCTGGAGTCAAGATGTGCTACACCAGGAATGCTGTGTTCTCTGTCTACGGACTATATGGTACTGTTTTGTGTTCCTGGCTTACTTACTAAGTTGTGTGTGTGTGTAGTGGTGGGAAATACAACCCGACTGCACTAGTGTGGTATCGCACGCTCCTCTGTAACCAGAAAAGGATACATCCATTAAAGCAATCATGCTGCGGCAGGATTCTAGTTCAAATCCTTCTGTCTTTAGGTCCTTATCTGAAATAAATGATTCCGGGGGAAAACAGATCATGCAAGTCAGCAAGTGCTTCTTCCTCATAGGTGTAACTCTACTCAAAGTAGAAGCCAAAGCTTCCTTCATCCAGTAAGAAATGAGTGATAAAGAAATCTGAAAAGACTCTTAAGTGATGTTATTGCTTGTGAATTAGAGGTTAATCTTCTTGACCTGTTACATACAATAAAAACCTCTGGAAAACTCTCTAAACTAACTTCCAGGTAACTAAGCAAGCCCAGGGTCTATAGGCTAAAGTTTGCTAAACAGGGAGAAAGGTCTGCCTCTGTGTTAGAAATTTTTTTTTTAAAGGGCATTTGCAGATTGCTGGAAATGCTCTATTATCCTGTGTGGTGCTTCCAGTGAACATTTGCTTATTTCTGTGTTAGCAGTACTTGGTGACTCGTACAGAGCATCTCTATGAAGAGGTCAGCTTGCTAAAGTCTCGGATGCAAAGGGCATGGAAATTCGTGAGTTTGAAACCGTAAATAATTTTTAGAGTGCAACTCGGGGCAGAGGGTTACATTATAACACAGTAACAATATTATTATATTGTCCAGGGTTACTGAAAAAACATGCTCAAACTCACGTTTTTTTACGACGTTATTGAGAACATTCCTGAGTTCTTCAGCATTGATCTCCATGTCCTGGTGGGAAAGGTGGTGAGAGTGTCATTAATTACAACGTTCCTTATTAAGCAGATCATTTTATGGATGGATATGCTAAAAGCGTGAAGCCTTTGGTCACTTTTCAGTATGGCATATATGTGCTTCAAACTAGAGAGCATTCGAGGTCATATAAACATTAGTCCAAATCTTTCTTGAGGCTGCAGTACAAGGTAGGTCTAAAGTTACCATATAGTGCTTATTAAACTGCAACTAGAAGAATGACCAGTGATTTCACGCCACTGTTTAAGCCAAAAAGTAAAATGCGAAAATCCCTGTAACCCATTTGCAGCCTCTTGATTTTTGCAGTTCTTTGATCCGTTTTTACTTTTAACTTTCCTCATCAAGCATGTATTGGAGGGCATTGCGTTTCTAACTTGTTTATACATGCTATGCAAAATAGCATCTTGTATTAGTGGTAGAAGTCAAAGCTTGAATTTAAATCGGGCTCCCTCATACACAATGGGAATAGTTTATATACACATATGAGGATAGCTGTATACTTAATTGGGTTTTGATTTGATTTTGCTTAGCTTCAGATCTCAAAGGAAATTTGATGGAAGGAAGTTAAAAGGAAATTTTAAAATTCAGTGTTTTGAATCCATGAAGCTGTTGATTTAGGTGCTGTTGTGGCTAGGCTGCTTTGATGGCAGAGACAGGGATCAGTTTGCATACTTACATCCCCAGCAATCTGTCGGAAAATATTCCTGAACTGTTGTTCCTCTTCACTCCCCTCACGAGCTTTTGCTGAAGGACGCTGAAAAGAGACAAGCGAAGAAGAGACACATCCTTAGCCCAGCAGGGAAGGGAAAAGGCCTGGACGGCTCGCTCACCCTCGCACGAGGGAGCCTCTTAGTGAATCTGAAGGTCTTTGGAGGAACAGGTCATCCCTCCTGTTCCTTTCCCTTCTTTGGTTAAATGTATTCCTTGGCAAAACTGCTGAGTATTTAGCTTCATCCCATTGCTCTCCTATCTCTTGGAAGAAGCCTAAATGATTACTTTCACTGACAGATGTTTATCTTCTAATTTTTTGTTTCAAAATACTACAAAGGAGAAGTTTGGAGCAGAAGAGGCATATCTGCTCCATAGCTGCCCTGTAGGCTATGAACTGACCAGAGGGACTTGGGCTTGAGAGCTCTTTGTAAATGTGGGGGCCCCTTGCCAGAGACAAGTAGCACAAGAGACAGAGGCAAATGATGAAAGTGAAGCTTTCTCAGACACGTGCAAAGAGCAAGCCTGATCTCTAAGGCTGATACCGAAAAAGGAAACTATTCACCCACACCCCCACCCTCCCCGATATGAAATTACAGGAATTATGTGTAACACATTAAAGTGAATTTCTTGGCTTAGTTCTTATTTTTGTTTGTCTAAATGCAGAGGGAAGTTAGGATTGGTTCCCACTTTGCCACCTGCATGTTCTGGCAGCCATGCAGCAGTACAGCATACTCGCTGTAAGCTCAAGCCATGCCTCCAGATGCCATGAGCCTGGGTGCAGGATCTAGCTGTTGCGTCTCGTGTCCCTCACCCACCTGCAGGCAGAAACCCTGCATTCGCTACCCTGTTTTCCTCCTCTCCGGTAGTGAGAGAAAAGAGGAGGTGTGCAGGAGCTCCTGGGTTTACTCATCCTTTTCCCCTCTGGCCGGCGGGGACTGGTATAGGGATGTGTAACTTGTAGTGGGGGGAGGCTGTGATCATTGCCAGGAGCTCCCGAAGCCCCTTGGGAGCAATTTATACGTGTGCCCTGTGTAAAGCGGGTACCGCTTCAGGGGGCTGAGCAAGAGCGGATTGAGCTGCGCTGCTGGTGGGGAAGGGGTCTCTCACAGTGGGGATCCTTGTATGAGAGAGCAACCAGGAGTAGTTTTCAAGCAACTAAATCCTCCAGCACAGGTGTTAAGTAACTGAAGGGATAGTCTCTGTTCGCTCATGCTCATTAGATCCACGTAAACCAGATGCAAGTTATGCTAAGATTTGGTGTAAAGCTGTTTAGTATCTTAGGACGCTTCCTTGCCCCATTCCTGTACTTCCCCCGGCCACTTTCATGTTAGCCAGACCGAGCCCTATTTCCCCCTTTGCCACTTGCTGCAGAAACCTTTTTCTCATCTATGTGGGTTTTTTCACCATCTTTGCCAGCATCTTCATCTGCTGTCAGCTCCTTATTCCTGTTTGCTCTGTCGGAAACAAAGATGATAGGCTAGAAGAGGAAGGAAGAGAGCAAAAGAAAAATGGAAATTACATGAGAAAATGTGGAAGGGAAAATATTCGGCGACAACCATTCTGTGGTAAAGCGCATGCAGCAACAGCTCCCGCCCCTGAGAGCACGACTGGAGAAGCCAGAGCTGGGAATGAAAGCAAAGAAAGAAAAAAAAGTGGAGGAATTTCTGAAGTTACTGCTCTCCTCATGCTAAAAAAGCTGCAAAAGTATTTTTGCAAAATAGTGCAATCTCTGGCTTTTAGCTTTCCTTTCAGAAAGCCAGTAACTGTTTGAATGTGTTTGTTGTGGGGTTTCTTTGTTGTTGTTTTAGCAAAATAAGCCTCCCAGATTCACGATTCTCAGTTAAACTGATGAAATTGCTCCTCTCTATAAAGGACAGTATCACTGAAATCAAACAGGATCTGAATCCTATACAGAGAAGGAGTATTTGTGTAGGAGCTTGTTAGTTATACAAAACATGTATTCTTTCCCTGTATTAATTCTTGAAGCATTGAGCTGTAAGCAGCCACGTGCAATTGCTCTATTTTAGTGCATTTAAAAGAAGGAAAGCTGCTACAAGATGCAAATGTGTTGCCCTAGAGTATTAATTGCGATCAGCCTGTCTTGAGGTTAAAAATGTCTGATTACGTTTTCAAGGTCCTAAATGTGTTGTGTGGAATGGAAAGCCGAATCCTGGACTTCGGTGAGCAGAAACTTCAGGAACGAGGAGTAGCTGGTGCTTTTCCCTAGAAAGGGGTGTCAGAGGGCCTGTGGAGGCGCAGGAAGGAAGGGCAGTTTGAGCAACCCAGAGGATCAAGCTTTTCAAGCTGAAAAGTTTCTGTTAGCCTTTTGCCGCCCCCTCGAGTGAGCGGGGTGTATGATGCTAATGCTATTTCATTAGAATTTAGTGTAGGAAGACAAAATCTTTGCTGCCTGCAAGTGGCCTCTTATCCAGTGCCCTTTGTTAACTAGGTCAGTTTCTAGATGAGGAGGAATCATGATACCAAGGAACTCTGCTCCTGCTGCATGCATTGCACATGCTCCTTGCCTTGCTGGCTCTCAGCACATGGCACAAGTACCCACCTTGCCCTTTTTCTTCTTCTGTACAAAAAGAGACAAAATTAAAGAAAACAAGTGGTTTGAAACAGAATTATAGATTTTACCCAGATTATGCAGAGCTGATGGTAAAGTTGGGTTTTTTTCTCTTGCCCTTTCTTACATTTATTTTTCCCATTCCTATGTTCATACACTTTTTCCCCATCTCCTATATTGATACAGTTTTCAAATATCCAAAAATGAGGGAAAATGCACCCACCAAGAAGTTGCATACTTAAGGACAGAAATTGCAGAAGCCGTAGCAAAACAGCGTCTCATCTCATCTGGGGCTTTGTCTGCTTGAATAAAATCTCTGTTGTACCTTTAGATCTGACTATTCCCGTCGTTTTTCCCAACCTGTCAGTGCAGTGGAGATTGGACTTAACAGACCTGTGGGCACTGATCTGAACTGGCAATTAATTTCCACCAGATCTGGACAGATATTTTGTTATCACGACAGCAAATGAAAGGGGAATACTTCTGAGCAAGGTTTGATGGAGCTCGATTCCGTGCAAGAGCACTTCCTCTGGTTTTTTTTTCAAGATTAATTGTGTTGTTAGCTCTAGTATATTCCCACAAAGATGTGTAAGAGCCCAGGCTGAAGAGTTAGAGCTTATCATGGATGCTAGTTTGAATCAGAGTATCATTAGGATCCCTTTCCAGAAAGCATGTACTTCAAAATAAGGTAGTTTTTTCTTTCTTAGATGAGGTGCCAGTTTCACAAACAAGATATCTTGGAGCATAGAGCTAGGCCTCCCCTGGTAAATGAATAATCTCCCTTGACAGAGGCATAGGCAATGATCCCGCATCTTTATGCCAGGAGCAGATTTCAAATCTGGCAGAAAGTAGTGTCTATAATACATAAAGCAAGTGTTTATAGAAGTACGTTGATGAGAAAAAATGTGGGAATTTGTGTTAAAGGAGCTGTCATGTGGCTGCAGATGGTTTCCTGCTGTAGGTTTCCCTCGATGGGATGTTCCTCCTCTCCCTGCCCCTATTTATGTACAAAAGAGGCCTAGGGCAGTACTTACTGATGGACGCTCTGCCTCAATCATGTTTTCAACCTCCCTAGAAGAAAGCAGAAAGTAAATAGATCAGGAAAGTGACTGTTCTCAATGTTGCTTGTTTCTGTAGCTCATTTGTAAGCACCTGCTTGAACTTTCCAAACAGCCAGTGCTATCTGTGGGCTGGCTTCCAAGCATTGCCACCGCAGGCTCTAGATGTGGCTTTTTCCCAGTTTGAGCTGTGCCTCCCAAGTGTGCCCATCAGGAGGGCTGCTGCCTGGTTTACTCCTCTAAAGAGCCTTGATAACACTGGGAGTAAAACAGAAGTTGTTTGGCCTAAGTAGAGTGACACTGGTTGCAATTTGCTGAGCTCTGGGGAACTAGTTGAAGAGCAGGATGGGAAAAGAAATAACTACCTACTTCTGTGTTTCATCCGTGACTGAAATTAGATCTGGTTCAATGATTTGTCTGGCCAAAACTCCAGCCAGTGGCATATAGCAATAAAAACCAAATAGGTTCATTTTCATTATTAAAAGCAGCTAATGTTATGTTTACAAAGGATATGCTGCAAGTAGTAAGCTTCTCCAAAGACAATGCAAAGCAGGCTCTTGTTAGACTATAAAGGAAGCTCAGGGAAATGAGTTTGCAGCTTTGAGTTTCTAATGAGGTTAAGAAAATTAAAAGCAGGGTGTAGCAAACTGGGAACATGACTATAGCAGACTAGCGAGCTCAACTCCACCTTTATGGCCAGAAAAATGGATCTGCAACTTACTCTGAAAGACTTCTTTTCTCTGAGAAGACCCTCAGGATGAATTCTCCCTCCTGGTGGGGTTCATATGTTGATGGGATGATGACGTACTCGCTGGGAGGTAAACGGAAGCGCTCAGATATTTCTCGCATGTTTATATAGGTCTTACTTCTAGCTTTGGAGGCATTGTAGAGGAAAAAATCCTTTTGCAAGTGGTGCTTAGTACCATGCACCTGCAGAACAAATGAGTCAGTTTGTCTTCAAGGAAGTCTTACCCATTCCCCAGGTGGCTTGTCATGCAGACAGTACGTGGTTGGGACAGAAAACACAAATGAAGCAGAAGCTTAGCAAGCAGGGAGCTGACAAGGGATGCTATCTGGTAACAGATACAGAGTCTGTCGCCTTTAAGTCTCTACTGGCTGGGTCTAGTTGGCTTCTGAGGGCTGCTCCAGGGCCCACCTGCAGAGCCTTGGCTGACTTCTGCTGTGTAAGCACTTTGACTGTTAAGTTGTGTGTAACCAAAGTTCAGCTACTTTCCTTGGAGGGTGGCATGGCAAGAAACGGTATATGCAAACTCCTACGTGTGGTGTGGTAAGGTGAAGGTGCTTTCAGTGGAAACATGTCCTTGCCTGGACAAACATGAATTCTGTATCTGCTAACGAAACATGATAATCAAATGTTGCATTGGTTCAAATATGAACATTAAGCCAAGAATTATGGGCTAAGAACACTTGCAGGCTGTTTTCTGCAGAAATAACCACCTGTGAAATTGTCAGCAAAGACAATGTTCAGACTGTCATCTTCATGTTTTCCAGGTAATGTATCGGTTGGATGAACTTGTTTGCAAAATTTGTGATGCCAATGATTCAGCTACCGGCAGGCCCAGAAAAACATAATCTGTGTACTTCTAATACATTCTCTTCAATGGCTGAAAATACCATTGATTTTCCAAACAAATTCTAAGACTGTAGAGAAAACTCTGTGTCTGCAGGGTATAGGCCATTGGCATTATTTGCAGGAGGAAATGGCAGTGGTTTAAGAGCGGTTCTGCGTGGAGTGCAAAGGCAAAGTGCTCTCTGATGCTGCTTCCTGCAGTCCAGGCTCACTGACCGACCGTGTAAGCCATGGCCTGGTATCCTACAGAATGGAAAAGAAGAACTGAGGAACAGGTGCAAGTGAAAATGGGGTGCGGGTGACATGGAACTAAAAATTACTGGCAAAATGTTACTAACACTCAAAGCAGAAAGGTTAGCAGTTTCACTTCCGTTACATCCCTGAAAACAAACTTGACTGGACAGTTTCCTGCTGACTTAGACAAGCACAACAGTAACACTAGCTGTGAGTGTCCACCAAGATGTCAATCTGCCTTCGTTCTGCTCATACCTCTTTGGGTACCTTAGGGAGAAACAAAGAGAAGAAACAGTCAGAGCTGCTGGGTGAGTCCACTTGTTTCTAGATCATACAGAATAGCGTTCACAAAGATTTCTGGGGGCACAGCCAGTAATTAAAATGCCCCAAGTTAGATAAATATTCTAAGCAATTTCTCTCTTCCTTTCTAGATGTCTTGGGATCTACATAAAATCCACTAAGATCTGAAGTAAATATGTTTGTGCAAGGGACTGACTAAATTGACTTCTTCATGAAGTCGATAGCAGGGACAGAGATTAATTGCTACATATGCATCTTGGATGTCTCCTTCCTTTTTTACACTACTCTGCCAATGAAATGTTTGGTTTCAGCAAGGATGAAAGGGAGATTGAAGAATATATGGGAAAGAATATGTTAAAATCTGGCATTAAGTCACTATAAAAGCCTAAAAAGTGTGTTACTTATAGATGGGATAAACCCTGAGGTTACTGCAGTCTGAATGGTTACAAAGCCTTGAATTTCCATCCTTCCAGGTTTCCCCTGAGTTCCTTGCAAAGTAAAAATTGCAGTTTGTGTAATCAGGCTGAATGATTCAGTGACTTTCTTGGTAAATGCATACTGTCAGGATTTGTGACCATGGTGCGAAGAACGAAGTCTAGAGCTGGTACCTCGTAGATGGCAAAGCCAATGGTGTACAGGCTGGCTCCCAGCTTGCGTTCTTTCCTCCTATTTTTCTGCATCAGTGCAACAAGGAAGCTGCATACAACCTCTTCATCCTCAGGATCATCGTCTTCCTCCAGGAGCTTCAAGCGATACTGGGGATTGGTCCAAAATGTATCTGTGTAATCCCACCAACAACCCAAAGCAAACATTTAAAGCTTCAGTTTTCTAACAATACTCATGAACAAAGATAACTTTCAAGTTCCCTGCCTGTGGCTTCTGAGGGAAAGGTTAAAATTGGACTAATACATATATATTTTTTTTTTTTTTACTTGTTATGGGTTTTACATAGTTCTAACAAAACTGCGCAGCAAAGGAGCATATAAAATGAAGAACTGACATCTGACAAACTTCCAAAGCGCCTAAAACTATCAGAATGTGGATTTCCCGAGTGAAATCAACTGTTAGAGTGAAACTGATCCCTTTTATCTTACTTGGGGCACCGTGAAGTATTTGAACAATGATTTATCTTTGCCAGGTTTGCCTTTTAGGCTTATGAGGTGCTGTCACAAACGTAGTGACAGAAGGTTTCCAGCTACAAAATCACATGCCTCGTCCACTGAGGAAGCAAAGATTTTTCCTATGGCTGAGCACTGATGGGGCCGTGGTGCAGCTTCGCCTGTGGGATCTAATACAGTCCCCATCAAAGAGGCTGTATCTCTCAAGACCCATTGCTCACCTGGATAATTGCGGCAACCTCCAGCTGAGCAGCCTCTCACCCAGCGCCCTTCGTTGACTGACACAGTCCAGGTCTGGAGTTTATCGGCTTCCAGAGTATCAGGTGTGAGGTTACAGATCTCAAGTTTTGTGAAGTGCCTCATGAAATCTTCAAATGATATCCTGGAGGAATTGAGAGGAAACTGAGCCCAAATGGATTTACATGGTGGGTGGTTGTCTGAAAGATCCTGGTGAGGTGGAGGAGGGTGATCTACAATACTGCCACTATTAGGGTGAGTTTGCAGTGGGAGTGCCATGATTTCCCAATGCATTTGGCCTGCTGGCTGGTCAATTTATGCAGCTACAGCTCCAAACTGGGGGAAACTGGGCTGAGAAGATGGTACGTAGGAAGGGTGATGGAGCACTCGTGGAAGTGTAGCATAATTAGAAGGACTGTGCTAGTGGCACTCAATAAACCCTGGTGGGAGAATGAGGGGATCACAGAGCAGGGCGTATTGGGAATATGAAGGGGAACAGGGATTACTGCAATGGTTTTAGCGGATTTTAGTGCAGTGTGCTGCTTTTTTTTTTTTTTTTCCTCTATGGTTGCGTATCTCCTAGAGAAGCATGGACTTTTGACTGATATTCTCACCAGAACTCCCCATCTTCCACAATCTTGTGCTGCAGGCGGATTTTCTCTTCTTTGTTAATGAAGTTCCACTCCTCTGACCTTCAAAGGAGTAAACGAGTTAGATTACGATTTGCAATAGTTTCCATTAAAAGTTCTACTCTTTACTGTAAGCCTTGTAGAGTGGAAAGTCAAAGAGTCATCTTGCTACATTCATAGAATTTTTCCTTTTTGAGCTTTGCAACTGGTTGTTCTCATTGCTACCCTCCTTTCCACATGCCCAAATAAAAAAGCAATTGCCCTACTTCTCTCTGCTTTCCATTCAGACTTCCTCCTAGCAGCTCTCAAAAATCTGCTCAACTGTGTTAGTTTTATTTAGCTTGAAGAAAAAAGTGTTTGCAGAATCTCACTGCTGGAGTAGCTATTGAAATTCCTTTTAGTAAAACCTCATGAGAAGCTTTATCCAAACTCGCTCATGTACTGACGTCTCGCTTCATCCAGTTCTTTTGTAACTTATAAGATTTTTCTACTGTCACATCTTGTTTTAAAAATTGACATTGCTGAACTTGCTAGACAGTAAAACCAGGTCGACTGTGCCATTAGACTTGGCTTTCTTTTCATTTCCATTGAATAAAGCCCCTCTTAACATCTTTTCTAGGTACTCCTTACAGCTTCAGCTAAGCGCTCAACTATGATCAACTTCAAAGCGTGTGAGTCCAAATGACAGCAAAGACAATTCAGATACCTCATGATTAAATGTTAGGGTCATGCACAAGCTGCATAAGGGCAAATAAAGCTACAATTTAATTTTTTTTTTTTTTTTTTTCAAAATCATGTGAAGCTCTGTTTTACTCACTTGTCACTCCAAGGTCCGTTCCATTCCACCTGCCCCCAGGGGTTTCTCAGCCTTACCAGACGTATTTTTTCCCCTTTAAATGTTGTCTAATTGAAGAAAAATGTAACAAGAATAGGCTGAGAGTAGGTACCAAAGGAAAAGCTCTGCCTGTCAAATAGCTGATACTAGCTCCTCCAGTGATGGTGCTTTCCTGGGCCATGGCCCGGCCTGACCTGCCTGGGGTGAGTGCCGGAAGGCTGTCACACCAGGAGGTGGCTGGCTGTGGCCACCTTTGCCCAAGCAGTGGAATTTCCCCAGAAAGCCAAAACTCGGACAGGTTTGTTTCTCCACAAGGCTTTCATTTATTTAAATATAAATGTTGTTTCCTGAGCTTATAATTTGTTTTGCTTTTTTCCTCCCTCATAGCTTTGCTGACATGCATGGTGCTAGGCCAGTGTAGACTACGGCTTCCCACAGCTGGAGGGAAGGGACTGTACGTACCTCTTCCACGGCCGTGACAGAGTAGGCATGACCTTTGACGAGCCCGCAAGACATCCGGGTTTCATACTGCATTGGCATTATGGTCTGTTAGACATAAGATAAAAACTTGTAAGAGTCATGCAAAGCTCAGCTGGCTGCTGTAAGGCAGGTATTGCCACCCAGGCTTCTGGAGGGAGGATGACACTGTTCAGGTGACAGGTTTTTTTGTCTTGTTCTCTTCTTGGCATTTGCCAAGGTTGCCAAGCTTAGTGCCCACAGAATTAATGTTGTTGGTTAGAAAGGATTGAAGCGTGAACTAAAAAAGGAAAAAGTAATATCAATTGGAAGGGACATTTTGTGATTTACTTTTTGCCTTTGTGTAGGTTACTGCTTTTTGCACTTGGAACGTGCTAGTATATAGCATGCCTAATCAAAATAATTAGATTTTCTATTTTAGGACTATTCAGCCCTTTCTGGGATAGTATGTTCTCTTATGGCTCAGTAAGGTTATTACATTAACTGGAAACATCAGAGCAGATCAACACCTAGAAGAATACTTTCATCTTTACACGGCTGCTATCTTACCACAATGACATTAAAACACTATTTAATACACTGTTCCTACTAACTTACCCTATTATTTTTTTTAATTAATTTCCTGTGGAAATGTACATTTTATTCCATTATTGTTAAAATCCTCATGACTGGAAATTTTTTCAGCTGACATACGGGAAGGGTGCAGCTTTCTTCAGCAATCTGTTGCTCAGGTGTAAGTCTTGGTAAGCAACTGTTAGTGTGACTGATAAAGATTTTTATTTATTTATTTATTTTCATTTGCAAATCTCAGAATGCTGTTTATCTGGGAGATAAAGAATTGAGAGCAAGATGGCAGGTGCACACAGTCTGCTGTACTTGTAGGAGAGATCACTGAGATCGGTGGGAAGGGAAGGCTCTGCTATGTGGACCATGTGCGAAACTTCCCCTCCTCCATTATGTCTGTCACTGAGAGATGACTGCAAGGCCTTACCAGTAACTCTGCCATCCCTTCTTGACACGTTTGAGGGCATGAGAAAGGCAGGGCTAGAAACAGAAAATTAGTAAGGTCACACAGATACATTCTCAGGTTACACAGGGAGGATCTCATCCAAATATTTTCTGGCTGTTGCAATTATTTTCCATTATTTCCCTTCTGCTCTTGTTTTGTGGTTTGGTGTTTTTTTTTTTTTTTTTTTCCCTTGCACCCGTTTCCATACTTTTTATGCCTATAACTTCCTATCTATTTCCGTTTTTCTTCATTTCTACTCATATTGCCATCATTACTTATCAGAACCCCTTTGACTCTTTTCTATTTAAGAATATTAACTTCTGCTGGCACCTGGGGTCGCTTCTCTGAAGTGCCTCTGAAGCTTGCACTATCTGCCTCTTTTCATCAAGAGTCCTGATTTCTTTTCTGGTGAAGGCTTAGGAATGTGTAATAACCAGCAGCACAATGACTGCTGGGGCGGCAACTATAGAAAGAGAAAGAGAGAAACCTTCTTTCCTTCTTTTAGTAAATAGTCACTGGGGAGGAAATTCCCCCCAAAACATGGGTGATTTGGGTAGTCATGTTTGCAAAACCAAACAGTCATACTGGGCTTTCCTGAAGAATTACACCATTTCAGTCTTCTAGGAAGACTAAATATGGATATCAAAAGAGGAAAAATCAGCTCTTTTTGCTGCAAATGCAGAAGACAGTTTGCACAACCAAAAGTTTTAGATTATGTAATTGTGGAGGTTTGGTGGTGGTGGTTTGTTTTGGGGTTTTTTGTTGGTTTTTTGTTTTTTTTTTTCTCTCTGTAAAGGGAGAGATGTGATTTCATTGTCGTGGAAATGCAGCTCCCTAAAGGGCAATGTATGACAGCTGCCTGACAGAGAGAAGGAGGAGGCAACGTGTCCTTCTACAGATTTGAAAGCTTTTAAGTTTACCAATATGGGATTTTTCTTAAGTGGTTTTAACATCCCCCTGTTTATTTTGCTAGGTATGCTGGAGTTATTTTGTATTTCATCACCCTTGCAAAACTCAACAGGTTTCTCCTTTTCCTTGTTAGGCATTTTAAATGAGGATCTTAATGGCAGTATCAACGAAGCCCTCTAGCATTAGTCACTGTGTTTGAAAGCACTGTAGTCTTTTAACACATATGTCAAATAGCATCCATAAGAATGGGTCTTTAGTGTTGGGATAATTCA
This sequence comes from Pandion haliaetus, assembly GCA_013401275.1. Taxonomy (NCBI): domain Eukaryota; kingdom Metazoa; phylum Chordata; class Aves; order Accipitriformes; family Pandionidae; genus Pandion; species Pandion haliaetus. Next base: position 33,383 of record VYZV01026549.1, on the reverse strand, counting down.
GTGAAGCCAAATAAGGATTTAAAAGCCTGGGTGATATGTTTCTCTAACTGTCTGTAAATAAAAGCGCTCTGAAGTCAGTCACTTCTGGAGACATACGAACCCAGGCGGGCTTCTCATCCGTCCCCTGGTAGTCTACAGTGGAGTGAGTCATCTGTGCGTTTTCTAGATTCTTCACCATCCGAGCAATCAGTTCCCCAATGTCACTCCGAGGAGCTGATCCATAGGAAAAGCCTAGGTTATCCTGGTACAGAGAAGGGGAGAAAAGTATCATGCAGAAAGATGAGGCAGGGAGAGAGAAGAGAAATGATACAAGATGAGTGGTTAAAGATAGCCTAGATAACTTCTTTTCTCCCTCATTGTGTCCATACTTGCCTACAGCGGTTGATAGCACTGGTTGTCCTCCTGCCTTTACTGCAACTCCATACCTCATAATGGTTATTGAAACTAATTCTTTTGCTTTTAAATTTACCACGATAAATGAAGACAATCTGAGGCGATGTTGGCAATCAAAGGGTTAATTTCCTTAGTGTTTGCACACTTAGTCTTTGACATGAAGATTTCTGTCTTAGCAGAGTTGCAGCAGCCCCATACTAACATGATTTTACTAGGCGAGGGCACTGAGGGTGGGAGGTGCTGGTTTTGCTGATTGCACCCCTTCTCTCCATCTCCATGTTCTGCTTCTGTTCATTTCCCTTTTGGTGCTTGCTATTTGCTAATGGGTTATGTCTAGTGGAGATTACTCCATCTCCTAGAAATGGACGTTTGCTATGTGGGCTAAACCAAGCAGTTCCAAGAGGTGGCATATATTTGATTACGGGTGGAGAGGTCCCTCTCCTCTGCCATTTCTTATGGCTCATCTGCAAAGTTCATATGGACTCACATCAATGGAGCTGGCCATGAGGGATCCTCTGTCGATAGCATGTTTCATGATTTTGTAGATATCCTTAGGGGCATCCTTTATCTCATAGAACTCTGTGACTCCTCCAGTGAAGTCCTCCATGGCTTCGGTGGTGTTGCCTCCTTTCAAAGCTTCATATGACCCATGGAGTCTTGAAAAGAGAAAAGAAAAAGATTCTCTTTTACCCAGATAGATATAAAAACATAGGTAGGTATCTTTATCTTGTGTGCGTGTGTAAATATAAATATGTAAACACACAAACTAAAAAAACCCACAAACCATCTGTTTGGTAACCCACAAGTTAAGTTTTAAAACATGCCACCTATACACATAAAAAAAAAAAAAGTTGAGAATCAAATACAGACCTCTGAATGAGTAGCAAAACCCCCTAGAAAATACGCTTTACCCCATCCCCAGTTCTGAGGTATGAGATTCTATGGGGAAAGGCACTGGTATGTTCAGAGCCTCTCTACGTGCTCATTATAAGTCCTGTATGTGGTGGTTTAACCACGTCCCCAGCCAAAGCCGCGGCGGGGAGCCCAGCATGGTCCAGCAGGTTGTTTTACTTTGCATAGGCCTTTTCCAGGAGGGCACTCCAGAACTCGTTGCGCTGGGAGGACTTGGTAAACACCAGCTGGTTGTTGTACGTCGGTAAGCAGTCATCGATGATGACGTCCACCCAGTCTCCGTACCGCCAGAACTGAATAAAGGCAAACAGAAAAAAACCCTGGGTTGACTTGGTGCAGGGAGGGGGAGCCTGGCTGAAAAGAAATATGCAGAGCAGAAATGTGGAAATTAACTGCTTCATAATGTGGCAAAAAGTGACGGCCGTTGGGAGGGAGGCAGCTGTACTGAATTCCCCTGAGCAATGTATGTGGGACAGTGAGAGGTCCCTTAGGAGAGCCAAGGGAAATATGGCAAGCAGTCAATCTTCTCTGAATAAGCGGTTCTTCAATAACTTGTTTTCGACAGACCAGCTGCTTGTGGGCCTAAAAACAGATGCTCTTGCCGACTCCCTGCATGTCTGCGCTGGCTGTAGTGCTGCATCGCAGCAGCGAGGCAGAACCAGGCACCTCTTGCTATTCCTTACGTGCAGGACACAGCGATCTGCAAATGCTTCCTTGGTGGGTTAATGCTCCCTAATTGCCTGTATGGACTGGCCCTTCTGTGACTGCCCTGTTGGAAGAGTTTGGGGTGAGGCAATTCAATCTCTCTTCCTTCCCTGCTGTCGCTCACGCTTCCAAAGGGTGAAGGAGCAAGAGGGAAGAGCGTGTTGAGAGCCGAGCTCTCTCTTGGCTAAATACAGTTACATCTGCTTCCCGCTAGACAAAGGGACTCACCTGGAAGTGAAAGATGCCAGCATAGTTTTGTATAAAGGACTGGTCATGAGGTATGACTCTACAAAGTAGTTTTTTATTCAGTGTCAGGCAAGCAATGGCAGCCAGGAACCAGCAGTCACCTGTAAATGAGCAGAAGCAGCAGACAAAATGAAGGAACAGAGCAACTAGAATCAAAGGGAAGGCCTGAGATACTGCGAAGTGACACATTAATTCTTAGTAGAGCATGCCATTGCCTTTCAGGAGAGGGATCTTCTCCGTGTGCTCTGCAGTACTTTAGCACTTCATTTATTTGTGCTCTGGAAATGCTCATTGGCATCACTCATGGCTAGGTATGCGCCTGTTAAATAGATGATGTTTGCTGTAATTTAGAAAAAGCCTAAAATCTGATGAGCAGTTAACCTCTGTTAAGATTTCCCTGTCCCATGTGAATGCCTATCTGACTTCCCTCATTAGTTCTCCTTCCAAGCTTAGGACAGAGACCAGCTGAGAGAGAACTCTCTCGCAGGTAGAGCTCTGTACAGCTGAGGTTCAGTCTCTCACTTTCACTTGCTGCTCTCAAGATAACCCACTGTCCCAGTCGTCATTCTGCGGGGCCTCTTTCCTGCTTCATTGCTCTGACAGGTTTTCCTCTTTTTGAATCTGTGTCTGCACTGTTGTAAACACTGTCCCCTTGAGTGCTTTTCAGTTCCTCCTTCAGACTCTTGCACAAGTTTGCTGCCTTTGTGGGAGCTCTGGGAAAGTGACCTTCTGCCATAGTACTTCTGTGTTCAGCAACGGATGCCTCAACCCTCAATTAACACCTCCCAGCTGCTACTGTAAGAGACGTTATTGGGTAAGCTTGCCTGAGCAGTGTGTATTAGTGAGGTTAGACAATTATATGAGGTAGTGAAAACTAAACCTGATTGCAGGGAGTTGTAAAAGAAATTTGTTAAACTGGTGGAGTGATAAAACATACAGACATACATATATATTTTGGAAAGCCAACTCTATACATCTAGCAGTACATTCTAAGTTACCTATTTCCCCTTAGGAAGGATGTGGGGTCCACTGTGACCAGGAGTTTTCTGAACTATCCAATGTTCAGCAGAAGTCAAAATGGTAAAAAATGCTATGAGTAGTTGGGGAAGGAATGGAAGACAAAAGAGAGAATATATTATGCATGTAAATTCATTTGTGTCCACGCCTTGGCAACGGTGAAGTTCTGGTCACCTCAAAAAGAAAGGCAGTTTTAAATAAAATAAACAAAAGAAAAAGTACTGGGAAGGTGATGAGGACAGTCACAGGCACAGAACAACACTTAAATGAAAAGACTAACATATATTAGGATGTATTAGCTTAGGAAAAAGATCACAGGAGAAGTTATAAACCCATGAAAGACATGGGAAAGCTGAGAGGGGAATGGCTTTATGAAGCGGTGCAGGTAAGTGCTGCGTGGACAACTGTTGCAGAGGCATCGCTTGTACCTAAGTAGCGGCTGTATATATGAAAGTATCTTTGAGCGTTTGCGCTTAAGGTCTTCAATATAGGGGTTGTCCTTGAGTACAAGGCACACTTAGCTGCAGGCCTTCAGAAGCTCCTGTATGGAAATAACAGGACTAAATACCTGGAAAAATACAACAGTAGCTGATTAGATTTTTCTCTCAGTCAAGTAACTCCTCCTCTTTATCTCTTATTCTTGTCTTAACTACTTTTGTCCCTCCTCAAAGCCTGAAAGAAAGGCCAAACGGTGTTTTCTAACACACTCATGAAAATCAAAACACCCTGCAAAGCATCTTTCACTTACAGTTCTTCCCGAGATTGCTACTAGGCAGATATCAATGATTTGCTATAGAGAGAAGGAGTCAGTAGATGTGTAGTGGTATACTGAGACAGAGGACTTCAAATGTCACCTTGGAAGCAAAAGAAAATGAAGGGAGAGCTAAACTATGATGCAGTCTTTAAAAAGTGCAGAGGTGAAGTAAGAATTTCATACCTAATTCTCCTTGGCAGATATCTGTTCTGTTGGCTCCGCCGATAATAAAGCGTGGATTCTCACAGATTTCCTGCAAAATATAAACAGATGGATGAGCAGGAGGAGCATGCATTATGATGCCTGTTTGCCACGGAAATAAAGGCTGTTTTAGGACAATGTTTTCCTGTAGGATAGTTTCTGGATATCAAAATCTCTTGCAGAGTTTTCAGCTGCAGAGTTTCACTATGAAAATGTTTTGGAACCTGGAGTTTTCTCCATGTATCTACAGGGTCTAATAGCTAGCCTGGGGGGCTTCCTCTGTATTGGGTGCAAACACATTAAAATGAGAAGAATAGGGCAGAAGTGTAGAAAAAACAAACAATGAAAAAAACCTGCTGGAGGTGACAGGAGAACAGGTAGGTGGAAAGAACATCAGGGGACCAGATGAAAGTCTTTAAAAATGACTGCAGGTTTAAGGTGTCCAATTTGCAGTAACTAATATGCTAGGGCATTAACAGGGTTGAAGAATGCATTTCATCAGGAATGAACCCAAGTAATACTCCTCCTTCACTGCGTGAAAAACTGGCTGGATGGACAAGCCCAGAGGGTTGTGGTGAATGGAGTCAAATCCAGTTGGTGGCGGGTCACAAGTGGTGTTCCCTAGGGCTCAGTACTGGGGCTGGTTTTCTTTAATATCTTTATCAATTATCTGGACAAGGGGATTGAGCGCACCCTCAGTAAGTTTGCGGATGTCGCCAAGTTGGGAGGGAGGGTTGATCTGCAGGAGGGTAGGAAGGCTCTACAGAGGGATCTGGACAGGCTGGATCGTTGGGCCGAGGCCAATTGTATGAGGTTCAAAAAGGCCAAGTGCTGGGTCCTGCACTTCGGTCACAACAACCCCATGCAACGCTACAGGCTTGGGGAAGAGTGGCTGGAAAGCTGCCTGGTGGAAAAAGACCTGGGGGTGCTGGTCGACAGTCAGCTAAATATGAGGCNTGATCGTCCCCCTGTACTCGGCACTGGTGAGGCCGCACCTTGAGTGCTGTGTTCAGTTTTGGGCCCCTCACTACAGGAAAGACATCGAGGTGCTGGAGTGTGTCCAGAGAAGGGCAAGGAAGCTGGTGAGGGGCCTGGAGCACAAGTCTGATGAGGAGCGGCTGAGGGAACTGGGGTTGTTTGGCCTGGAGAAAAGGAGGCTGAGAGGAGACCTTATCGCTCTCTACAGCTACCTGAAAGGAGGTTGTAGTGAGGTGGGTGCTGGTCTCTTCTGTCAGGTGGCTGGCGATAGGATGAGAGGAAATGGCCTCAAGTTGCAGCAGGGGACGTTTAGATTGGATATGAGGAAAAATGTCTTTCCTGAAAGGGTTGTCAGGCATTGGAACAGGCTGCCCAGGGAAGTGGTTGAGTCACCATCCCTGGAGGTATTCAAAAAGCATGTAGACAAGCACTTCAGGACATGGTTTAGTGGGCATGGTTGATGGTTGGACTCGATGATCTTAAAGGTCTTTTCCAACCCAAATGATTCTACGATTCCTTAAAATTTGCCCAGGATCAGATGTTTAATTCTCAGGAATAATGAATTGCTGGTTAAGAGATTTTACTCTTTTCCTCATGTTGCAGTATTCATTGCCAATGTTGCATTCAGAAATGTATACAGGCATCATCTGTCTCTGAGGACAGGAAGACGTTTTGTCCTGCACTTAGGACAATGTACTGGGTTTATCAGTATTTATACTAGTACAGAATGGGCACAAGATGCTGTACAGGCATAAATAATTAAGGAATTGCTGTAGGGAGGGAAGGACTATGTAGGAACTACCAGCAAATGAGGTTGGACTACTGCAGGGTTACACACAACCTTTTCTATATGGGACAAAGAACCGTGGGGTATAGGAAAGCCAAGGGAAGAAGCAGGTATAACCTGTCCTACAGAGACAAAAAAATATCTCTGCTTTATCCCACCTCTCATACTCAAATGCTTGCTATGGCAAAGAAAAAGAAGACACTTAACTTTTGGACCCATCTCTTGTGAGGGTAAGGAAAGAAAGATATGGCAACTTGAGGACCACTTCCCTGAGCAGGTGCCAAAGAGGAAGAAGACAAAGTACAGTCCAAGAACCCCATCTGCTGGAAGATGGCAGGGCTGGAGTGGGAAGGAGAAAGAAGAAACAACTTGCAATTGCTTGTGTGTCAGTACAGGCAACTGACGCTACTTCTGCAGTCTAAAGCTCTTTTCCATGTCACCAGGCTAGCCCTGGATTTTCCCAGGCTCATGTTTCAGGTCCAGTAGTTTCAGTTGGCTTGAGCGCGCTTTTTTGCTCCTTCACAGTAATCAGCAGAGTTGCTGTGATGTAAGTATTTGGATTAGTCGTATAGCCAGCTAGAGAGACCAGCTTCCGGCTCCCCCCAGCAGTCACCTTATTCTCCTCGAGGGAAGGAATGCAGGATTTGTCGTGTTATTTTGGGCCTCGGTCAGCTGTCCTGGGGTCCGGTTCTGTCAAGGCAGCTGTTTGAGCTGCCTTCATGCTTTTCTCCACCCACTTGCTTTGTTGAAAATATTCTTCCTCATGTTGCTGTGGTGCTCTCATGAACACTAGCTGTGAGATGCCAGGTTTTTGGATTGCATTTTTTCAACCTCTATTACTGTATTTTAACTTGATTCTGCTCCTATTGAAGTAACAAGCTCAAAATCCAGCATGCTGTGTTTTAGATGGAGGTAGGTAGGTGGTGCCTAAGTGTTTCCAAATATAAAATGTACAGCGATGATTGTTCCTCAGAGCACTTTATTGCATCTTGGGCTTGTTTGCTTTGGAGGATGGTTGGTAAAGGAATGCAAAGGAGGGAATCATACAATTAGCTAAATCAATCCATATGACATGACTGAGGTGCTTTTCTTGCATTTCTTTATGGTGGCCGGGTGCGTTTAGTACACTGTGGATATGTTTTTAATACTGTATTACTCTAGTTCATCGCTAGCTGCGCTGAGCACAGCTGAAGTTCCAGGGAAAGGCTTCAAGGTCTTCCAAGGCTGATTAAAGTACTCAGTCAGCAGAGTGAGATGACCTGGTGTTCAAGATGCAGGTGGCAGGTCTGTCCTTCCAGTCTTCCTGGCTGAGCAAGGGATTGCTCTTCATCTCTTAGGTCAAGTTATCACAGACAATCCCCATAGGCTGCACTTCACTGATACAATGATTCATCTAGAAAGAGTCGCCTCTGATCTGAGTGCCTGTGGTGGTTTAATCCCAGCCAGCAACTAAGCACCCCTCAGCTGCCAGCTCACTCCCTGACTCCCTCTCCCCCACCCCCCACAGTGGGATGGGGAGAGAATCGGGGAAAGAAAAGTAAAACCTGTGGGTTGAGACAAAGACGCTGTAATAGGACAGAAAAGGAAGGGAAAAGAATAATAACAATAATAATAGAATATACAAAACAAGTGGTGCACAATACAGTTGCTCGCCACCCGCTGACTGATGCTCAGCCAACCCCCGAGCCGTGGTGCCCCCTGGCCAACTCCCCCCGGTTTACATACTGGGCATGACGTCACATGGTATGGAATACCCCTTTGGCTCCTTTGGGTCAGCTGTCCCAGCTGTGTCCCCTCCCAGTTTCTTGTGCACTCCCAGCCTCCACCGGCAGGACAGTATGAGAAGCTGAAAAATCCTTTACTTTGTATAAATGCTGCTTAGAAACAACTAAAACATCGGTGTGTTATCAACATTATTCTTATCCTAAATCCAAAACACAGCGCTATACCAGCTGCTAAGAAGAAAATTAACTTTATTCTAGCCAAAACCAGGACAGTACCTTAGACTGCCTTGGTACTATCCAAAGGACCTTTGTGTTCACTGGGTTGATTCAGTTTGGACTGTAATTTCATTACAAAGGGTCAAAGTTACAGCAAGGGAGACAGAGAATCCTAGGAAAAACCCATTAGTAGTGCATGCTGCTATCTGGGCAGAGGGTACTTATGAGTCAGTTGGAAGGGAGCACTGGAAAATGTAAAGGCAGCATGCAACTAAAAATGGCATTTGACCTTTTTTGTATTTTCATTAGCTTTTCTTCTGTGTCAGGAAAAATCTTCCAGTCAGCTTATACTGTTGCAGCAAAAGGCATTCATTCCTTTAAAATAAACTATGCATTCTAAGTAAATTCCCTAAAGTGATCCTGTCGAGTAGAGGAAGCATCTTTGGCCTGCCTAGGACAAGTTGTAGCCTTATGCTTCTCCCTTGGTCTCTCACGGTCTAGACCATGCTATTAAATGGCTGTGCTGCAGACTTCAAGGCAGAGGTTGATGTTGTCAGACTCCAAGCTGGTTTTAGAGTTTTCAGAGTTTGATTACCCTCATCTGAAAGTCTTGCCTTGGTGACACTAAACAATGTCGTTGCTTTGTGGTACTGCCTGCAGAGGCACATATTTTGTGATTACTAAATTCAAACAGCTTCACACCTGTGCAGCAGATGATCTGACTAGATTTTATTCTAAGCAAAATCCACTAGTCAGCTATTTCTGCTGATTTTCTTGGCTACGGAGAGGATCACCGTAGGCAAGTCACTGAATCTGGTGGTTAATGCTGTGACCTCCTGGCTGTGAGCAAGGAGAATGACAATGGTGCATTTGAAAGCACGGTGTCATGGCAGAGCCTTCCTGTTAAATGTCCTAGTGTCATTAGATCCAAACAGGTCTGCAATGGGACATCTTGATACTCTGCATTATGTTATAATACAACCTTTTCTCAACACTCAAATATTGATGACCTTGCCCCTGCCCTCTGCTGGGAGAAGCTCCTGCAGGCAGCATAGGTGGGGGAGGCTGAGGCTGTCAAGAAAGCTGAGCACAGCCCGTCACTGAGCTGGATATAACCTGGGGTGGGTGAGAAGGGCTCTTTGGGCTTCTCCTGCCTTCCATGGGTGAGGGAATTACTTAATATTATGCATTAACTGAGGGGGATTTTATTTCCCTTCTACGTACCTAAACCACGCTCTGGCATACTCTGAACAGAAACACTGGATGGATCCTGCAGCCTTTGCTCGGGGAAACTTGCAGGGCTGTCACTTGGCTTTTGCCCGAATTGAGTATTAGGAGGTCTGCTCTGTGCATTCATGTCGTGGCATGGCAGTCAGTAGCTGGGTAGAATTACAGGGGCCTTCTCACCACCGCCATGCCAAGGCTCACAGCTGCCCCTCTGTCGGTAAGGCACAAGACCAGTCCTTGTGCCCTCGCTGCCCTCGTAGCAGCAGAGGCCAATCATTTTGGGAGGTGGTGGAGGAGGACCTCACCTCTGGGTAGCACCGACTGTAAAGAGAAGAGTCTGTAGGGCCAGATGCCCTACAGCAAGGGGTAGCTCTGGGGCCAGGATGCTGGGCACCTCTCACCACCTCAGTAATGAATTGCAGGAGCCCTGAGGAAAAGGTTGAGTCACAGCATGGCCATTGCCAGGGGAAGCGGAGAGAGCCCGGGTCCTGGCAGCCCACGCATGGGAGGGGGAGCTGCCCATGCCGGCCTCAGCGGGCGCCTCGGCTCAGGGCCAGGGATCGGGGGAGTGTCATCCATGCGTCTGTCTTGCTGTGGTGTCCTCGTCAATCCCAGGTGCAAAAGCAGACTCATAGCCCTTCCATATGTCAGCACAGTATGCTGAGAGCCACAGTGAAGAAGCACTGTTCAGCTGAGGAACGGCACCATCGTCAGTGCTTGGTTATAGGGCTGGTAACCAGCAAACACGTGCCCTTTAGATTAACTTTGTGATTCCTCATATAATAGAGTTTCTGGAAAAACTTGCACTCGGCAATCCCACGTGGATTTGTGTCATTGCAAATAATGCTCATTAAGGCCAGCATTAATCTTTCATGTATATTATATTCTCATACATTAATCTCATGTGCCGGGTCTAGAGCTTGGATACAAAGGGATCAGGTGGCATGACTAAGGTGACTCGGGAAGCCAGAGGCAGCGAGGAACAGGTTGCCTATTTCCCAGCTCTTTCTTTTAAATGAGATCTTAGAGCACATTGATAGCTTGTGTATTTGCTGTTTCAGGGGGTATGTGGCATATCTGATATGCTATAGAAATCGGGGAAAGGATCTAGAGTGAAGCCTGTATTAGGATATTCTCTCAGGACTTCTGAACTGTTTGGTATTTTGTTTTCTTTTAGAATACATTATCAAGTCTGATTCAATTCAAGCTTGACCTGAATTTCAAAATGATTAAAAATTATCACTTTATAAGACTATAGTTTATAAGCTAGTTGCTTTCTTTGCCAAAAAAATGCTATTGCAGTTTAGTAAGAATAGAAGTTGTCCATATCTTTACGGACTATTACAAAACATGGCCTGTGCACTTGAATCTTTAAATTTGGTACTTCAATGATTGCTTTAATCTCTTAGCAAAATACTTTCTAGCCCAGTATTACTACTTCATATTCATTTGACTTTATGATGTTCTGTTCATATGTCTGTTGTGGCTATTCATGTACATGTTACCAGACAAGTCCTCCTACCAGTGCTATATAACCTACAGTTTCAAAGTCCAGTGAAGCAAAGTCCTGGGTCAATCTGAGATCAGCACCAATAGATATGGGTCTTTTGCCTCAGCGCCCAAGAGAAGACTCACTTGGAAATTGTGGTATGGATGACAAGGTAGGGCACCCATTATAATAGGAGAGAATGTTACATGTGAGTCTCCTCTTTGAGGACGTGCTGGGTACAGCAGTGACCTGAATTACTGGGTTTGTTTTAAAATACATTTGCAACAGAAGGCACAGGCATCTCTACAAATCAGGCCCAGTGTGTCCCAGGCAGGGCAGCCATCTCTATCGGGGTCAGGACTGACTGGATCCATGATCCCACAGCATGCCAGTACTGGGCAGGCGCAGATTGCAGCTCTCTGGATCTCCTGCCTCTGCTCTACCTGCAGCTACCTGCTCTACCTGCAGGTGCTCTACCTGCAGCTGGCACCACAGATACATCAGGTGACTGAACACTTGTGTCAAAAGAACACAGATAGCTTTGGTTTTGACATTTGGGTTGTATTTTGAGTCTTACATGTTCCCCAGCTTGTTGCTACGTTAATAGTAAGCACAGAGCTTCCAAACTTATTTGTTAATGAGTGGCTTAAAGAAGTATCTTTGGGATAGAGACCCTGAAGTCTGAACCTTCCCAAAAACAAAGGCTTGATCCGTGCGTGCTCAGTTAGATTAGACAAGTCTGAGGTTACATTGTGCTTTTTTAAATGTTTTGATGCTTTCTCAGATGCACACTTGCAGTCTGCCTGGCCCAGGGTGCTGGCACTCATCCACTGTACTGCTGTATCGCTTTCCTCTCTGTAGATCCCACCCCTTTACGATTCACTTGTGGCTGCATTTAACTCCTTCACACACATTTCCAGGGGCTGATGCAGCCCTGGTGATGATGAAGGAATGACAGAGCATATATGCACAGGGCACGGCAGATGGGGGGAGTCGCGCTGCTCCCTTCACGTTGCCGATGTCCTTATTGTGAGAGCAGCACGTGGCCTTCCTCTGCATCTCCAAAAGCTACCCGCACAAGCTCACAGTCTTTTGCTGTTTAGTTAGGTTCCTGTGGTTAGTTTTATCTGTCACCACTGACTTTGCCACTGAAGCAGACATTTGAGTGTTGGGGAAGTATGGCAAATCTAGAAGAGGTGGCCAAAACCTGCCAGAGAGGAGGAGCTGGGGAAGCTCCTCAGAACCACGTCCTTGCTGCTGGCCAGAGGACGGCAGGGGCCAAGGCAGTGTCCCGGGGGCTGCCTTGCTGGAGGGAAGCAGCTGGCCAGCAGGAACGACAGGGAAAGAGGATAATTCCTCCTGCAGTAGGACAGGGGATCAATTGGGAACTCAGAAATTAGTCCTCTGCCTGTGAGAGACTCAGGGTGGGAAAGAAGAGGAAGGCTGGCTGGGGAATGCTCACAAGATAGGAAAAAAACTGGATTAGTAGGCGGGAGAGGGTCCTCTCTAGTGACTACAACACCCACATTCATGGTAAATGGATACTATGCTAAACAACCTTTCCAAGTCAGCTAAGCAGTGTTGGGAACAAACAACTGAATAAAAGCATGTTTCAGACCATAACCTGTCCTTCTATGTTCACGGCTTACTTCAGTATTCTGCTGTTTTCCTGAAGTTGTAAGTGAAATAAGGTAGTGTTTAAAAACTAAGCGCCAGCAAACTCAATAACTTGTTGCAGAATGAGGAGAATATTTCTTTGGTAGTTTCAGACAAGAAAATCCCTAGCAAATCATGCCAGAAGAAAATTAAATTCCGTATTTCTTTTTCTATGTATTTCATCCCATCTCTCTTCTTATCTCCTTTTGGTTTATTGTATTTCAGTTATTATGTATGCACTCTCTGAGCTTCTGCAACCCTAGCTAGTTATCTTCCAGGAGAGCTCTAAGGAAATATATTTCCAGCTTATTCCCCCCTCCTCCCCTGACGCACACTTTCTGCAAAAATGTAAACTCATGGTGAATACTTCAATTTACAGAAAGTAAAAGGCACTCGGCAAACATGTTACTTACACGTGGTCTTTTCCATTCAAACTTGATGGGGATTTTCTGGCTATAGAAGAGGGAGGACTCATTTGGTGGGAAATCAGGATCTTCATACAGAATGTTCTTCTCCAGGCACTTCTTGTGAAGCTCTTCATAGGTCTTCTCCTTTACTTTGATAATGGGCTGGTTGCGACTTATAATGGCAGAATAAATCCCCCCTGTGCCCCCACCTGCACCTTCAGTTGTAGTGCTAATAGTAGCGCTGGGAACCGACCCAGCAGCAGTCTGCTGAGCCACTGCTGCATTTATGGCGGACGGCATGGGAATCGGGCTTAAAGCAAATGTTGAAAGAAAGCAAGATTTTGCAAACTGGAAGGAAATGCGAGGAAAGAGGAAGTTGCTGCGTAAACCGTTTTCTAGCCGTTGAAAGTCTCCAAGTCAAATTTGCAAGCAACAAAATTCCATGTGGTTGAGCACGTTGGGCATCCTCTCAAAGGGCAGTATTTTCTTGTCAGAAACCAGAATTTATTCCTTGATGTGGAACAAGATAATCTGTTGGCTAACTCCCGTGCCCGAGTTCTAGTTATCTATAGCATGTGTGTGTGCCTGCCCTGTGTGTGTAAGTGTCCAGAAGGGACAAGCTTTAACCGGTGAAATCTAAAAATAACTACAGGCAGAGTGAGAGAGAGGGAAAGTGAGAGGGAGGGAGTTAGTGAGATGGTGTCAGTCTTCTGCGCAGCTAGTGCCGAGGCCAGGCATGTTCCTGGGACAGGTCCGTGTGCAGGCTGACTCCTGGTGCAAGCGGCTCATCTTTCCCTTAAGTAGAACAGTGAAACTGGAAGCTGAACTCCTGCTGGTTTGGGAATGTACTTATGAAGTACTGCCAGCCAATAAACTAGTCCTGACACTCCTGGAGGAACTCTTGCACTCGACTTGTTGTTTCTACCATTTGCTGCAGAAAAGGTATATAGAGATTTTTTTTACTAGCGGAGGGGATTATCTGAAGGCATGCTCCTGATGGTGAAAAGGTAATTACTTGATGTTACTGAGGTCAGGTCACTATCTGGCAGCTGGGTTTGGCTCCTCTAGAGAGGAGCTCACCAGCATTAAGATTTACCTGGTGATAGCTACTTCCCATGTAAAAGGCACCTTTTCATATAGGGGCAGAAAAGTTTATAAGGGGCCCAGTGCGGAAACTGGGCCATTGTGTGTGTGTGTGTGTGTTTACCAGTCTTAGAGGAGACATCTGACTTCACACATTCATTTTGTCACACAAGAGTGGGGTAAGGGACAAATTCACAGTCTCCATGAAGTAAATCTAAATGCATGTTGCTCTTCTCTATAACCCAGTTCTTTAAAAGGTGACATTGCTTATGTGTCAAGAAATGCCCCCTAACATCTTGATTTTTCTTTGATTGGGAAGTCTTAAATCACATGATGACATCAGTGTTATTTTTGCCAGATGACACTAGTCTCTGGACTCTGGCTCACGTACACATTGCTGACCTTCTGCCCTAGTACTATGGTGTTTTCCAAAGCATTGATTCTTTTTTCTTTCTCAGCCGTTTGCTCAGTTTACACATTTCAAATCAACAGCACAACAGACAATCTGTACAGCTCATTAAAAAAACTCCACTAGGGGAACTTTTAAATAGGGTAATGTAGTTGGCAAGCTTGACCAGCCTCTAGGAGTATTAATCCTCAGTCTTCTAATGGCGGCCTAAATCCTTTTCTTTTTATCGTGAATGCGAGCCTTTTTGCACCAACAGGGCAATCAGAAAGGAGAGATTCAAGTGTTCGTGGAAATAGGAATGCAATTGCTTCAGGGTGGGTTGTCCAGATGCAGAATTGATGACTTCCTCACTACATTTAGATGCAAGGATTGCAGGTCTCATATTTGACATTACTTTGCGGGACAGCTTGGCAGAGCCCTGTGTCACTCCTTCCAGGGTATTTCAAGAGCAATGCAAGTAGTGACGTGCAGGGGCCTCTCACTGCACAGCTTCAGCAAAAATGTTCATTTTGGGGCCTGTGCATATGTTCATTCTCTCATACTCTCCCTTCTTGCCCAGCACAAAAATTCATCTATTATGTCTTGTACACAGAGCTGTGTTTTGGAAAGAATGTCAGCAGCACAGATGTGATATTCAAACAAACTCCTTGTGGGCTGCTGGGGAGGATCAAGTGAAGGATCAGCAGTGGGGTTTTCTGTGTTTTTTCTTGGGATGACCAGCAAGTGTCAGGGTATGACCTGCTCCTATTGCTACAGCTAACACTGCAGCTAGTGCGTGCATAGGGAATGGCAGGTGGACATGCACTTCTCGCTTCTAACCCTGCGTTGCTCTTTATGGATGTTCAGGCGTATTTTGTGGTTACAGCTGTTCAAAAAAACAGCTTCTCTCTCTCTTTTTTTTTTTTTTTTTTTTTTTTTTTTTTTTTGGGAGGTTTTTTTTTTTTTTTTAACTGGGCAGATGGTTTTGTTATGTAGGTCTTTTTGGTGAGAAATAGCAGTTGCTAGTAAAAGACAAATGGTGTCTTTGAAGAAACGTGATTTACCATAGGGGAGAGTGGATGCGCTGTCTGCTACAATAGCAAAATAAATCTTCTGTCCATTAGGAATTAAATCACCTTTTGCGATGGAATTTCTTGCAAGCAGAAGCACCCCAATAGCTGACCTGTTCAGACAGAACAAAAGTGAACTACAGATAGAATAGAATGATAATCTATTTAATTTTTATGAAGTTTTACCTCCAGTTGTTTTCACTAATTGAATTAATTTACTTTTTTTGTAAAGGAATACTATGAATTTCTTTCTTCATTTATGGCATAAATATGTGGAATAGTACGTGAGTTGCTACAAATATCAATGATATTATTTGAAATTTATTTCCTCAGATCTAAAGACACAACTGCTAAGATTTTCAGCAACTAATTCCTATCGAAATGCATAGAAGTTAGGCTCTTCATACCACTGAAAATTTGACCCGTGAGTACTTAACTCTAGTGCAGATAATATACTGAGGGCCGGAGTATAAAAGCTAGTCATTCACTTTAAGCAGGCACCCTTGGAAGAATACTTAGTAGTGATTCTCAACAGTAGACAGAAGGTTGGAAGGAATAAGGCATGTAACTCGCTTCATTGTTACTTTATTTCACTTACTTTCCAACTTCAGAAATACCAGTTCAAACATTTCATTAAAATGCTCCAGAAAATAATTATATCCTGTCAGAAGCACTGCTATACTTAAACAGAAGAATCAATCGTCAATTAAAGCTTAGAAGCTGATAGAAAAATAGGGTCTGTCTCTCTTCTCACAGATGTAACAGATCCATTTGCTACTGTTCTACCTGGATTAATTTGTCTGCATTAAGCACAGCAGTCTTTAGGCTGCCAGTTCCTGGAGTGGAGGCTCACACTGCTAGAAGGGACTGACAAGCAGCTCCACAGAATAAAAAAGAAGGAACCTAAGGGTCTGGTGGGGAACAAACTGCACTTGGCAGTCAGGAGCAGAGCGGTCACAGTTTGCTCTCACACTTGCTATTCCCAGAAATCTGTCCCGCAGAGGAGAAACAGCAGCAGGTGGGAATGACTGACTGCGCACAGGGAGGACTTAGTGAGAAGAGTAGGGAACAATGTACAAATGGACTCTTATGGTACCTTTGGTTGGCAAAAATGGTGACCATTCTTCTCTGTTTGCTAAGAGTTAGTTTACTGATGTTTTTAAAAAGTAACTTCCTTATCTCGCTAAAAGAAATTAAGTACATTTTGCCCTTTTATATCCACAAAACCCAACTGATGGCATGTTCAGATTTGACTCAAAGCAGAACTAGTTTCAAAATAACAGTTGACAAGCGTAGCAAATGGGAAGGGCAAAAAACTTGAGCTGTGGAGCAATGGTAGCCTGTGAAAAGAGATGCCTGATATGGAAAGGGCTGGGGAACTAGGCAGGATGGAGGAGGTATGGGAATTGGGATGTCTCCTAGTTTTGAGAGGGAAGAAAACATTGGGACACACCAGTTCTGTTTGCAGAGATGGTGGGAAAGGGAGGCACGGGAACATTAGGGTGAGCTGTAAGAATGGGGGAATAAGCATTAAGTGGGATGGCTAAATGCGGAATTAATCCCATTTTTAAAAATTTGCTTCGTAACTACCAAGCTCAAATCTCAGCCAGATACTAAAAACTGACCACGAAATTACTAAAATATGTGTAAAGGAAGCCAAACCTTGGCAAGAGTTGGAAGATGAGGCAAAGCAGAGCTCTCCATAAGCAGAGTTGCTTTACTGGGCAGGCTTTAACCAATGACATTCAATCATCGAAAAATGCCAATTATTTCCTAAAAAAAAAAAAGACTTTTTTTTTTTTTTTTTTTTTTTTTTTAAGTAGTACTTGCAGAGAGAGGGGAACAATAACATGGAAAGTGTTTCTGCATGAGTCTAGCTGCTACCGTAAGCCAGTATTGCACTTACATAGACCCGTGCCTTTTCGAAATCCAAATACCAGTTTCAAAGCTAGCTATTGGAGAGACTTCTGCACTCCCACATTACTGTCTTTTACTATCACACAACTGACTGGCGCAACCTACTCAAACCTTACCTTCAGTGACTGAACTGTTGGCTAGCCTGTTGTTTGCTTTCTTGTGCAGACTGCCTCATTTTGCATTGTCGTAAGGACTGGAAAGGGGAAGTGTCTGTAATCACACTGGGTGGCTCCTTCTGTGTTTGTTTTCACAAGGCAGCTTGCAGGCAGTCCTCCGACTATAACCTCTGTCTCTGGCATATCTACTGATGTTGCTCGTCGAACTGGCCCAGATCTGCTCTTCTGAAGTACTCCAGTCTCCGAATAGTGGGATTTTCACATACTCACATGAAACCCCATGCCAATGAGCCACAATCTCACCCCATCGATTTATGATATTTTGATGCAAGTGAAGGCAGAACTCAATCTTAATACCTAACTGAAGCTAGCCTGCAGCAGATAGTATTTAGCTTTTTTCCCTGAAGATACAATCCTAGTGCTATTACTGTTGCCAAATAGAAGAGCTATGCAAGTTTAAATCAGTGCTTTAAAAGAAAAATTGTAGGAAATGTTAGTTTAGGGGTGTGGGTGGGAAATATGTTCCTTGGTTTGATTGGATTCAAGGGGACATTTTAAGTCCTCCCAGCTTATTTCCCCTCAACCTCTCAATGAATTCTCCGAAGAAGTTGCATCTCCTTTCAGTTGATGCAAATCTCCCAGTCAGCATCAACACTCAGGGCTAAATTTTCCAGTGTCAGCGCAGAGGTCTTCATATTGTACGTGAAAACCACTTCTTTTTCTTTCCAATCTGAACAGGACAAGAGAGTTTACTATAGGATTTAAGAAAAACCCTTCTGAAACACAGTTACCCGTGACACCCTCCAGTCTTTAATTCAGACTGTTGCTGCCACTGGTGGAAGCCCAGTATACACATAAGAATGCAGCAGAATTGAAAAAACAATTTCTTTCTTTCTGACCTATCAAACTATGGAACTATACAAGCTTTTTTTTTTCTAGGAAAAAAAAAAAACCCAACAACTTTGTTTCAGCATAGGTTTTCCTCCAAGCACCCTAACAGTCCTTGAGATTGACAGGTGGAGGCAAAAAAGTCCGTGTTCACATGCTTCCCAAAGTGAAGGGACGTGCTTGGAAAGCAGGCCAGAAATGATAAGCCCTTTCTGTAGAAGCTACTGCCTATCTATATAGGATCCCTCTCAACTTCTAGAGATGCCCGCGTAGTCAGGAACTCCAGATACTTTTGAATGAACAAGAGAACAGAAAATTAATTCTGGTTTTGTCTGCAAGTTTCCAGTTCTAGACTACGCAGGCTTACAGAGCAAATGGTCCTTCATTTGAAATGTTATCTCTGGTCATATTATGTGCAGGACAAAGTTATCTGAACTTGTTAATTCCAAACTGCTTTTACTGATATATCTATTGCCTTACAAAGCAAGTGTTCTTCAGTTCTGCATGTAATATTAGTGGTGAGTAGCTGCTGGATCCTTTTGCTAAATTCTGTCCTTGATATTAAAAAAAAAGTAGCAGAGAAAACTAAACAAGGATGCTCTCTATGCTGTAACACTTCCTTTATAGAGCTGTCAGTTTGCCGCTTCCCGTGAATGGCAGCAGAGCAACAGTTTTTTAAAAAACTGCAGTAAAATAGAAGTTAGTTCATTACCCTTGGAACAGGCTGTCACAAAAGTGGGTTGCTGTCCAAATCCCAGAACTATCACCCGTTCAACAACACATGTAGTGTGGTATTGTCCGCTTTTATCTGTGCGGCTGAAAAAAGAAAATTATTTCATATACATTAGTTTCCGTCCATCAGTAGAAGTTCAACATTATACAGAGAAAGTACTACTTCAGTCTCACCTGGAAAGTTCCCTCTACTAGTTTCCTTTCCTCTGTTTACCTTTCTCCTGAAACAAGTCAAACTTTCTCCCATTATCAGCTAATTTTTCACTGCATAGCAGATTTCACAAAGTTAGAAGAAAAAAAGTTTGAGAAGATACTTTGTGGCAAAAAGCATAGCTTTAACAACCAGAAAAGTTCTGGATTTTTGCAAAATGGTAGTTAAAACTCTTGAGTATAAATGTAAAGCTAATTTTAACATTTTTCAAGTAAGGTGTTTCAATCTGAGGCACAATTATCTTCCATTTTTTAACTAATTTAATTTTTATTAAAAAGCTCTGAAGAAACTCAAATCAAAATGAAACTTTCCTTTCCGGAGTGAACAGAATGTTTTATCATTCATTTCAAAATTACTTTTTTTCCAACTTCTAGATTTGCTAGCAATTTAGCAACAATTTTTCTTTTCCATCCTTAATTTTTAAGCTTTTCAGATTTCGTATCCCAGAGAAAGAGATTTGAAGCATACTTCTAACTACATTATCCATGCTAGTCCACAGTTTTGCTCTATGTTACATTTTCTAGTTTTAGTATCACCTCCTGCATATTTTTGAACCTTGAAGGAATAAAGAAATGCCTGTAAAATCACTATTTATGCACTGCACACCCTGATGGGCAACATACCTCCATAGCAAAAGTGTCATAGAGACATACTTAATGTCTCTTTTCTTACAAGGCAGCTATGGATATTTTTGGCTTTTAGGTTGTTTCACTCAGCCTTTGCAGGTTGTGTCCCTTCATGCTTCCTTTCAAGCACTTTTCTTGTATATTTTAACCATGCTAATATATATGGTGCATTTGTTGATGACTTTTGGAGACTACATATAATGGTGTCTGTTCGTGGTTCCCACACAGAATGACAGAATATCTCAAGTTGGAAGGGACCCAGAAGGATTGAGTCCACTCCCTGCTCCTCGCAGGACTACCTAAACTGAAGTCATATGACTAAGAGCATCGTACAGACCCTCCTTGAACTCTGACAGGCTTGGTGCCTTGACTGCTTCCCTGGGAAGCATGCTCCAGTGACTGACCATCCTCTCAGCGAGGGAGATCTTAGAAAAAACAAACACTCTAGGTGTTGCCTATTTGCAAATCT
>VYZV01026549.1:0-13053 GCA_013401275.1 Pandion haliaetus | reverse complement strand
TTGCAAATCTCCTAGTTTATCTTCTTTTGTCTCTCTGATAGGCTTTACTCTTGCTGATGACTTCCTCTGTATTTAAGTAAATCTGTAGAATCTCTAATTTGACTAGACTGAAACAACATGGGACAACTCAGTATTTCATGTGTTGCTGTCCTCAGACTTATGCAGAACATTGTTTACCTCTGCAGTTTTATGACAGATTCTGCATGCTCTGGGAGTTCACTAAGCAACAGATGACACTGATACTTCTGTGTTCCTAAGGCCTCATGAACTAGAAAAGGCATTTCTAATGACAGTTTGTTGGTGGCTTTTGTCCATAACTGCTGTTACCTGGAAGAGAGAATGTTCTTGTGGAAAGTGAATTTCCGATACAGGAACTGCTTCTTGTGGAGATACTGAAATGAATGCCCATCATCTAGGTAGAGCTCACCTACGGCACAGGCCTGTGAAACACACCAGATGCAGTACAAATTAACAGCAGCTTCTAGTGCTGGACAATGAAACTAAAAATGTCCCACCATATGTTATGCTTTATAGTGTGTGTTTATTTTTCTTTAGTGACTTGTATCCCTGGAAGGCTCAAGGAGTGCAGCTCTTACAGTGCTTGAAGACTTGGAGATTCTGGTTTTGTAAATTGATGTGGGTGCCAGGTGTTACCTTATTTATTAGAAGACACAGTTGTGGGAAGTTCTCTCTCTGTATCCCAGAGGAAGTTTGTGGCCTGCTCATTCTCTGCTCCTTCTTCCAAGGGACTAGAGGAGGACTGAGAAAGGACAGAAAAACATTCTGCCTCTGCTATACTCGGTCTCACTTTGAGCAAACACTGGGAGGGAGGTGGGAGCCCCTCCAAAGAGAAGAAGTGCAGGAGAGCCATTGGGTGTACTGATGCAGATACCATTGTGCTATCGAACAGGCAGCAAGGACCTAAAAAGGTCAGGTGGAGTAAAAGGCAACTTTGCAAAGGGAAGATCATCTCAAGAGTACCTCTGTGTTCAGGGCCACGTGGAGTTCATAAGAAGTATCTATCATCCATTCAGTGGATTTTCCAGCCGTGATCTTCAGAGGTATCACAGTGCCCCCCCGCTGGAATACCGGAATCTGCAAAAAACAAAGCCAGGGTAGAAAGGTTCGTATACTCTGAGCATATAACTTTAATTTGGAACAGGGATAAATGAAGCTTGCTCTTATCTTATCAAAGCTCAGAAGCGAACTTTGACCACAAGTACATAAAGAAAAATGCTCAACTAACAATGGGAATAGTGGTAATCTTCCCGTATGTGTACAAGTGAAATATCTTTGTTTGGAGAAGTCACCCTTACATCATCTCGTTTTCCTCTACCACCAGGACACATTAGTGTTCCATCTAACAACAAAGGAGATGGGACTTTTCTTCTCTACAAAAGCTAATTTAGGTTACATTCCTACAAGGAAATTCAAATGTCACTTTTCTGATTTTGAATATTGACAAAACAAAAGCCTATTTGATTTTTTTTTTTCTTCTGCTCAGTGGAAGTAGTATTTTAAAACAAAAACGTACATTCTCCAGTGTTACTGGGATCTTCAGAGTGCCTGGATCTTCCATTCGTTTAAATTTTCTGAAATCATACCAAATCTAGGAAAAATGAAAAAAGAAGGAGCATGACATATGGCAAGATCTGTTCCCTCTGCAGATGCAGTTACTCTTCTGCTTAACCTTATTGTCACTATTCCTAACAACCTATTTGATGTGCAAGAAATAGCGTTTACTTTTTAAATCCAATGACCTTCTAGATGGAAAGAATAAATTCTCATTCTGAGGCACGAATATAAGCTGAATTTTTCTACAGTTTCCGTAACATCTTGTATGTCTTAAAGCATCTGGAAGTGCAAAACAATGAAGTACCTTTCTTTTTTAAGCATATTAAAATTGAAATGAAAATTAACAACAAAGGTGCTAATAACAGGTCACGAAAGAGACTACATCTGAAACTTCCCATGCACCACACTTGCCAGCAGATTTAACTGCTTTAAGTGTCAGGCAGTCAATTCTCACAGAGATCTTAAGAAAAATATTTTTCTTAACTTGTTTGGAGAGCCTAGTCTGTTTTTCTCCTTATATTGAGAAGAATTCTAAGTGTCCTCAGGGGTATTAGTGGAGTCACAAGGCTCTACATGGTCTCACACACTCCCCTTTGCTGCTGCCTTTCCTCTTATTCCTCCCTAGAGTCTCCGGATTTCCCTTAGGAACTATTTTCCCCAAATTCTTTCCCTTCCTCCACCTCTCAGCCGCTGCAGCCAAGTGCTCTTTGGAGGAGAGGATCACAGTGCCATCCTGTGGATAAATAACTTTACTTCGGAGAGGAACTGATCTTTGTACATGTGAAAGGCTTTGCTGCACAAATCCCAGGCTACTGAGGCTTGCATTTCCATGTTATAATTTTCCCTCCCCACAGCTTCCCTCTGATTTCCTTATGACCTTTCTTCAATGATCCCTTTTCCTCCACATAAAAGAGAAGTTTAACCCCCCCCAAAAAATACATGAAAAATGGGAACTGACAGTTTAGTGAAGCTGTTTTTTGGTGTTACGTGAGAAGCAGCAAGCCTCGAGGGGAGATTTAAATTACAGGAGACCTGCGATTTGTGCAGCACCTCTTGGAAAAAAAAGAAAGTAAAATTACTGTGAGCCAAGCATGCAAGGTATCAAGATGGAAGGAAGGTTCAGAGTGGCAGTGAATGGCTGGCAAGCACTTGGCACAGCGGCAGTGCTCAGCAGTTACGAGATGGGGAGCTGGAAGGTTGCTGTATACTTCTTTGGGGCTGAGCAGCTTCATATTTGTCCTCACCTCCTCTGACCCTGGAAGCAGAACACTCACTGCCTTGGCCCCTTGCTCCATGACTGGATGCACCAACAAAGCATTTCCTGCAGAAAAACATAAACGTGGCTGTGATCCTCAAGGCTGCATCTCATCGGAGCAGAAGCTACGCGCTCTGGGGTTGTCAGCCTCCCACTGCCATTTTAGGGGCTTGCCTGGGCATGCCATGTGCTTAGGTTTGCTTTCTACCGGAAAAAAAAGGTGTATGTAGGGAGCTGATGGCTGCTTGGGTCTTGTTCTGTTATGGCGCTGGGATGCAGCTGGGCTGCACTGTATACCCACCAGCTTGGAGGTGTTTCTGGGTCCCTCATAGTCTAAGAGATGACTGCCTGTTTGCTCTTTGGTTGAACACAAAAATATGCTTTTCTAACCAAAAGAGTGGAAGACAGGAATGTCTTCATAAAAAAAAAACCCAAAACAAACCAAAACTGTTTAAGCTTATCACACTGGGGATGGTTCTTCTTTACTCCTAAAAAAAAAAAATACATTAATGTATATAGACTGTACAGTTTGATAAACTTCCCTTCTTGCCCACTGGTAATGCAAGCTGAACTCCCAGAGTCCTCTGAAATGCTCTGCTTCACCACACTTAGCTTTGCTGCTGTGTCCTGCCTACCTTGGTCAGACTTGTGCATGAGAAGTGAATGTCCCTTCATTTGAAAGCCATTAGTAGGCACTCTTGAGCCCAGAGGTAACAAAAAAAAATCATAGAATCATTCAGGTTGGAAAAGACCTTTAAGATCATCGAGTCCAACCACCAACCATGCCCACTAAACCATGTCCTGAAGTGCCTTGTCTACATGCTTTTTTAATACCTCCAGGGATGGTGACTCAACCGCTTCCCTGGGCAGCCCATTCCAATGCCCAAAATGAATTGCAACATTCCCTTCCCACTCTCTCTTCCTGTATAGGCTGAATGTGCTTTACACAAACACACTCATCTCTTAAGCTTAATTTCTGAGAAAATTGACTTTAGCAGCCAGCCATATCAGAGTAAAAAACAATCAGCTTTGGATGGTAGTTGTTTGCTACTGTCATTTCTGAGGCAGACTGTGGTCTTAGCTGCTACAGTGAACTTTCATGGTTCAGGTTGAAACCAACCATGTTTTTCGAAGTGACTAGGTGAGATTGAACCCAATTTTTGCATCTCATATGATCCCTATTTTCAAAGTGCTGTTAAAACCGGGTCCCTTAAAGGGGTCTCGAGTTCTATGTTCAGTTACAATATAATTTTTAAGTCTTGGGCAGAGTTTTCATGTTTTCGTTTTGTCATGTGACGCTCTATCACCTCAAAAATATTTAACTCAAATTCCAGAGATTAAGACACCTCCTTACCCAGCATGTACTCATTTTCCACACCAAAAGTTTCTATTTTCCCTGGAAACTCTATCCAGAGAGGCCTGTAGAAAGAAAGATAGTGGGATTCAGTTAGTTTCTCCTCTCCTACCAGCCTGTTCAAGGCCTTCTGGCATTTTCAGGCTCCGTTTTCCCCCCCCTCTTTACAAGGTACAGCTATCAAGAACTGAAGATGCCTTCAAGAAATGCTTTTGCGCCTTAAAGTACCCCTTTTGAGTCAATGATGAGAGTTCCCAGTACAGCATGGGTTAAGACACTCCTCTATACCTATGGTTTGGCTTCCTGCAGCCTCACTTTCTTCCCTCCTGCCTTGTTCCTTACAAACTTGCACTACATATACCTTCCTTCTACCAAAGGAGAGATGGATGAGCCTTTCTGTTGCAGTCTACCAGCAATGCGGATGCCTGATGAGCTAGTCCCTGCAGCACTTCTTTCCTGTTCTCAGCAGCTCACTACCGGGTTTATAGCACGTTTCCTCCCGGTTACGACCGAACAACCTGCACCAGAAGTTCATTTTCAGTCTTTCTCAAAAAAGGGTAGTGCAATAGCCATCTGGTTACAGAACAGGAGTTGTATATTTAAAGTTTGAGAGATTATGACAATAATAGCTCATTCAGAGACAGGGTCTGGGTTTTCTTACATAAAAAGCCTGGCTCACCTGCTCACTCCTAGGCATCCACTTATTCACTGTAGCCCTGCTGTTCATGTGCTTGCTAATTAGACACACTTGCCACTCTGCTTGTCTCAGTGAGAAAAATACTATGCTTCCTCTCTAATTCTGTACCTACTGCAGCAAATTTAACATAATCAAAGTTTTATGTTGCGTGCAGTGCACATGTCAACATAAGCTTCATTCCAAGAAAGACAGAAACCCACTGTCTATGTCGGTGCATACAACATGGGCATCTATGCCTATAAAGCATGCAGACAGATGCTCACACTATGTCTGTAATGCAAATCATCTTCAAAACTCAAACCCACTCAACCCTTGTCAAAAAGACCTTTATGTTTTTAAAACTTAGGAGATGTATTGTATTTGCATAACAGTAAGTAAAAGTAAATGTGGTGCAAAAGGACAGTTCTAGGGCAACCTTAAAGACGCAGCAATACCAGGGAGATTACTGACGTTCATCTCTTGCTGAAAGGATTGTTGCATTCAGTTCTGCTGATGAGGTTAGAGCAGCAGAACAAAAGTTCATTTTCTAATTTCATTGCTGTTCTGGATTATTGGATTCTCTACTAAAAGAAAAATTGTAAGAAATACTGCAGAGAGAAATGATCAAATTGTCAATATGAAATAAGCTTTTATAACAGGAAAAATTCAGCAGTAACAAATATTTTCATGAGGGGCAGAATGGCCTTTATGTTTTTAGGTCAGCAAGTTCAGAGTCCATTAGGCACTGTTTTAAGCGTGGGTTGGAATATTACATAATGTTCTTTATCGTGACGAGAAGTTTGGAGTCAACAGTACTTCAAAAACATGCTTAAAGACTGTGCAGTGTTTACAGAATTAGTGTGTTCCAGGCATCACTTGGAAAAAAACCCCAAACATCTGATTTTCCTTGGAGAACCCTACCAAAGCTTGCAGAATGCATGAAAACAGAATCTAGTATGGTTTGTATGGTTTTCATTTTTTAATATTTAAATAAGTAATCACAAAAGTAAGAGATGGTAATTTAACTTCCCTCCTCCAAGTAACTTCCTGAAGATAATCACTAAACCCCCTGACTTATGCTCTTACCTCATAACTGGTTCAGCCGCTGTGTGTGCCCGATAGAACAGTGTGTATAAGTACGGCAGGAGGACGTAGCGCTCTCTAATGGCTTCCCTGATGATCTGGGTGTTCTTCTCCCCAAAGAGCCACGGTTCTCGCCGTTTGCTCTCCATGTTAGAATGACCTCTGAAGAAGGGCTGGTAGGCTCCAGCCTGATACCAGCGAACAAGTAATTCTGGTTCTGGATCTCCAATAAACCCTCCCACATCAGCTAGATATTGCGCAGACAAATAAAAATACACGGTTTTGGAAATTATTCTGAAAAATGTGAAGTTCTCCTCTAACAAGCATTCCAAGTGTGCATGCATTTCACCGTGTGCTTGCAGTTCTGCTGTTGGGCAGCTGCTTGTCCAAATAAGAGCGGAAAACTGGTGTAACAAGTTATCCTTTAAATGAAATCTCAAGAGAGCTTTTGGAGGCTAAGCGAGTGCCTTCCCCAGTGACAGAGGACTGTCATAGTGATGCTATGGAACACCACCTCAGGACCGCTGCTCCAGATGGGATGCAAACGCTACGTAAGAGTTAGTGGAGAAATGATGGTGAGAGCTAGGTTACTGGCTTCTGAAACCAGACTAATCTGTGAAACTGCACAGAAATGCACTGGACTGTTTAGCTTTCCACCATCTGTGTTGAAGTGCCACAAGCTCGGTGGCACCAGTGATTTACGCATAGTGAGCAACTCCAGCTAAACACCTTACCCCCACAGAATGAAATCCCTGCCATGCTGATGGTGAGAAGCATTGGAATGGATATTTTCAAGTAACCCCACTCCGCCGTGTTGTCTCCAGTCCACACTGCCCCTGGAAATACCCAGTTTCAGCATTACACAGGAAAGTTGGGCGTATGCTTCGGTTTATGCTTGCAGTTAAGGAAAGAAGACAAGAATGGTCATGAACTACTGGTGAACTGCTGTTCATTGCAACTTTTTTTCTTTATACACGCATGCTCCTGAAATATGCAATAAAAGCAGGTAGTGGTGTGTCACAGGACACAGGTTGTTATTCTGCCTTTAACTTGTGCACACTTTGCCAGCCTCTCCTGATTTTTTTTAATCACTTGCACTCCTATGAGCTCACCACGTCAGTATTTCTAAGATAGCTTCTGTCCTCTCTAGACTTAACTACTACACACCAAACTTAATAGAACAAAGCAGCATGGAAGGCATCCAGCTAGTCCTTACTTACCATACTTCTGTGATCCAGCAAAGAAAGATCGTGTGAGGACAAATGGTCTCTCTTTTCCTGAAGAACGTCTGATGAGTCCTTCTGCAGTTGCCATTTGCTGAAAATCATAAATATAAAAGTCAGGAAGACAAGCTGTATAGTTAGGATATTTGCTACACTGCCTTTTTAGCCCTTCCAAGGCAGGAAAATTAAGAAATCTGTACCCACAAATAATACCTATTATTAAAGCAATAGTTTCTTACTAGAATATACTTGAACAAAATATTATTATTGTGTAGTCACAGCCACTGACATTTACATTGTTATGGTAGAAAGGCATGGATGTTGTCACGTTTTCTTGTGACCAATCACAGAGTTTATTTCAAATCTAGCAACATCCAGCACAGCAGAGTTTCAGTCCTTGATGGAGGTTACAGAATACCTACTACTGTGTAAATTACCACATTAGACATACTCCACGAGAGTAACTGCTGGTTTGTGTCTCCAGATCCTCTACCTGGTAGAATCCATAGAGGTTGTGTACTTCCCGATGCTCCCAGTTGTTGTAGTGCACAGCATCTTTCTGCATTGTTAGTTCTGCCCCTTTGAAGACTGAAGGCTCATTCATGTCATTCCATACAAAGAGGATATTAGTGGATCCCTGTGAGACAGGGTTGCAATTAGGACGTAACAGACTCATTGCTGTGATTTGGTGTGTTTATCTCTAGTGGGTGTCAGACCAGTCTGGGCTATCAGTAGAAACGGCAGCAGCAAAGGAAGACATAGTAATTATACTCCTGTGGTCACTTGAAAGCTGCTAGTCATTCATCTCATTTCACTTGGTGGCTCTTTTAGTCAGGGTGGCAGCCTACAAGCCCACTTGATTTTTGCGGTTCTTACAAAACTCAGTAGGTACTTGCTATTCCTGCCTTCTGGTGAGGGGAAAGAGGCAGGAAAAAGAGAAGTATTAAATAGCCATGAGGAAAAAAATCAGAAAAGGCCAGAAGAGAAAAACTGGAGAAGAAAAGCAGCATGAGAAATGTCTACTACGCATAACTACTAGGGGAGTGGTTTCAACAACCCTACTGTAAAGCAAAACTTGGGGGTGGGGGGAGAGGGACTGGAGGTGTCCAGCAGTGTTCACCCAGACACTTTCAGCACTAGGCAGGAGTGCTGGAAGGAAGGTCAGGGTGAAGTGACTACAAGCTATGAGAGAGCACGCCCACATCACTCCTTGCGTGCTATCAGGGTAGTAAAAGCTGGAATTGCAGCAGCTGTGTTAGATTATGGGTTGCTAAAATGCCTGCAGTTTGTCCATCCTACTGCTGCAACTAAGCGAGCAGGTTCACTGGTGGCATGTCATGTGGGTTCCAACTTTCTTAGTGTAGACAAGTCCATGGAGAAAATCTTTCTATGGTACGTCAGCTTATCAAGGTATTTTCCTCTACAGTATGACAATACAGTGTCCTGGTTTTGGCTGGGATAGAGTTTTCTTTCTAGCAGCTGGTATAGTGTTATGTTTTGGATTCAGTATGAGAAGAATGTTGATAACACACTGATAACGTTTCAGTCGTTGCTAAGCAGTGTTTAGACTAAGTCAAGGATTTTTCAGCTTCTCATGCCCAGCCAGCAAGAAGGCTGGAGGGGCACAAGAAGTTGGGAGGGGACACAGCCAGGACAGCTGACCCAAATTGGCCAAAGGGGTATTCCATACCGTGTGACGTCATGCCCAGTGTATAAACTGGGGGGAGTTGGCCTGGGGGGCAGATCGCTGCTCGGGAACTAACTGGGTGTCGGTCGGCGGGTGGTGAGCAATTGCACTGTGCATCACTTGTTTTGTATATTCCAATTCTTTTATTGTTATTATTGTCATTTTATTATTATCATTATTATTTTCTTCCTTTCTGTTCTATTAACCTGTTCTTATCTCAGCCCACAAATTTTACCTTTTTTCTTCCTGATTCTCTCACCCGTCCCACTGGGTAGGGAGGAAGTGAGTGGCTGCTGCTTAGTTGCTGGCTGGGCTTGAACCACAACATACAGCTACAAAAGCCACCAACTTGCTTAGCCAGTAGTTTATCTTCTCTCTTTTCCCCATTTTCAGGCTTCCTGGGATATGTAGATCGGAGCAAATAAATACTCACCTTGTATGTTTTGAAGGCAAATTGATCTGCATACCACTTTCGTACTTCAGGATTGGTGAAATCCAGGTAACAAGAGGATCCTGTGGATGTGGGAGATCTCAATTGTTTACCTGATTTTAAGAGCAGGCATGCGTTGCCTTTGCACCTAAATATAGCGGCCTAAAGCTAGGATGCTTTCCACAATGGGCAGCAATAATGTAGTCGCTATTGTTTCTGAGACAAAAGCTCAAGAGCAAATTCCAGGCTGAGTTGGAACCCCTTGCTATGCTCTGCAGACCAACACAGGTAGACTCTGGAGGTCTGGAGCTCAGCACCATTTAAGGATGACTGCTAGCAGTTTGAAATATGTGCAGATGTGAACAGCAAGCCAGGGCGAGACAGTATCCCTGGTTATTTTGAGCTCAAACAGGAAAGTGTTGCTGAAAAGCTGAATAACTACATCCTGCCATGCTCCTAGAAGTTGTAATATGTCATTGGTTTTTCCCATATTCATTCCTTTGCCAGTATTGTCAGCTTTCTGCTTGTAAAGAAGGGGGTCAAGCTCCTTTGCGTCCCTGCAATGAGGTCTCCTCATGAAAAATAACATGTCAAATCGCTATGATTGAATCAAAGTCTTCAGTACCAGGGTTCACTTAATTTCATCCGGCCTATGTAAGCTGTGCTCACTGTGACAGAGCAGACTACATTTCTGTTAGCCAAGACAAGCTGGGAAGATGGATGGCTGTTCTGATCAACATATCCAGCTTTTTTAGTTCTAGGCACTGGGACTATCTGCAGATCCAACAGACATAACAGATGAAGTTTTACAGCTGAGGCAATTAGAACATGACTATACCAAAGAAACCACAAAGTATTTGAAATTATGAATATTTACAAAAAATGCAAGGAATGTAAGAATTTAATTCCACTTCCAAGGGTACCAATTAAACTATTCTGCAAAATTTTTAAAATAAACAGCTTGAAATGTAGAGACAGAGTGGTTTTTTACCTGGCCAACAGATGCCCTCAAAATCTTGCCCATTTCTGTCTTTCACAAAATATCCCTTGTCTTTTGCCTGTGAATACAGGGTATACGTGGGATCAATCTTAATGTGGGGATCTACAATGACAACAAGCTGCCAAGATAAGAAAATAAAATGCATCATTAGCATGAACTGTACTGAATAAAACAGTAAGAGCTCCCTTTGGATAAAAGGCAGATAATAATTTCACTTCAGGTAAAGAAGGTAGCTGTGTCACTAATTTTAGAAAGCAGTTACCACTTCTTGTATATACTGTGCTAGACTTATGTATAATAACTGAATTTACAAGGAGAGCACGAATTCATGCTTAGCCCTCTGAAATGAGGGCCAAACCCCATTGTTTCAGATAAAAGCAAGTACCCCAGCCCCTAAAAACACTATGTTTAATTCACCGCTGTATTCTGTGAATGAGAAAATATCCGACTTCCATGTTCATGTCCCTGCTTGCAATCATTTGCCCTAAGACATTGAAATATATCTTAGCTTGTATAGCATACAACAGCAACAGAATTTTCTTTTTTTTTTTAAACATCCACGTATTGTATTTTGCAGTTACTTTCTGCTGCCATTAATGGCCTTGCTGTAAAACTGAGAAAGTACTATAGCTCCACCTAAGAGATTATAAAACTTGAATGCTATTTCCACAGTCCCCTGTTCATTGACTTTTGGCAAAGATCAAGCATTATGCAATTCTACAACTTCTAGATATTAACTGTGTACATTTTAATACCTGCATAATTCCAAGGAAAATATTTTAGCTGTAAAAGCAGAAATAAAGACTAACTAAGCTAACAGAGTGCACATCATACCAGGTCTTCACCAGAAGGAAAAACCATATGGTCAGGAATCGTATCAACATAAAGAACAAATCCCAGTTAGTATAAGCAGAAAATAAAAAGTATTATCAATACAAAGAAAAGCTGAGGCAAGGATAGCAACTACCAATGGTGAAAGCTCACATTAAGCAGAAAAATTTTCTACTGTGCCCATCAAGGACAGCACTGGGCCGCTTCTGTAAGATGGCGCTTCACATGGGTCAAACGTAGCCTGACGGTCAGGGTACAAAACAAACTACAAAATAATAAAATGGCACGAGGAGCTGAATTAAACGAGATAGCTTGTGTACTGGAAGCACCATCAGACCACAACACAGTCTAATTTACTCTGTTGTAGTTCAACTGTTGCCAGTATCTGAAGTATCTTGGTTGAATCTAGATCGGGTAGCTTCACACTACGAAGAACATGTTCGTTCTTCCTGCTGTATTATGTACCTTGCGTTTTTTCTTCCTGAGATGTTCTTGCATCTTTCTGGGGTTCTGGAATTTCTTTTTGTCCCAAGTAAAATACTTCTTGCCGTCTGTGTGCTCTATGTCCAGCCATATCACATCATAAGGAATGTCATGTTCATCAAAGCCAGCATCTACTGCCTTGACATCTTGCTCATCCTCATAATTCCACCGGCACTGATGGTAGCCCAGGGAAAAAAGAGGGGGCAGGGCTTGAGTGCCTAGGAAGATAACACTGTTAATGCCCTTCAGGATTTTATCTAGAGACTCCAGAAGAGTTAACATGATTAGTATGTATTTGTCTGGAGCTAGAGAATGCAGGCCTAAGTTAAGTCTAGAGCATATTCTTCATACCAAAGTGACGGAACTCCTGAAATAACAAACATTGCAATGAGCTCAACAGCTAGAAAGAGCAGAGGGCTGTAATGACAACACAAGAGAGAGGAGGAACTTGCTGTTCCATGATGCTGAAATGTTATTCCAGTAACCGTTATAATTTTATTCTTTCATTTTTTCTAACGTAAAAATATGCTAGATTAGCTTAACTGTCATTAATGTAAACAATCAAATAGATTTTAATCAGTAGAATACAATTCCTGTGACTGCTTGAACTTGAATAGTATAAACAGGCTCACAGTCGCTGCAGTGCAAGGAGAACCATGGAATTGCAATCGTTAGGACTTTTTAAAATTGGAAAACATGTATGTATGTACACATATGGCACAAGGGAGCTGGGAAACTTTCCTGAGAGTGCACTTCTGCTTGGCGAGGTCCTCTTGTGATCTGGCTACTTTCCTATTCCTGCTCAGCTGAACCACATTTTCTCCATAACATCTGTGCAGCAAACAATCATTGCTAACACACTACGGAACTACCAGGGGTGTTCCTGGGCTTTTAAATCTCTTTAGTACGTAAAGAATTTTGTTTTCATAAAATGTTAGTCCTTTTGCCTCCATTTCTTTAGTCTTTTCCTGAGCCTCTTGCTTCTTTCCTTTCCCATATCTGGATGCTATCTCTGCTCCCTTCCTCAAGGGACATACTAGACCGTTACCCATCTTCTTTCTCTACTCTCCAGGACACATTACTCCATAACTTCAGTCTTTTCTCATTGTAAGGCAGCCTGTCTTGCTGGTGACGGGCAGTTCTAGCCCCCCGTGTCTCCTCTCTTCATCTAAGGGAGCAGTTTCAGATAGCAGTAATTATGCTGGCTTCTCAATTAGGACCAGCTGCAGATGCTAGGGAAAACAAGGTTGGAGGCCTGTCTTCACAAAGCACCAGCCTATGCTCTACAAACTGCAGTTTGGGAACAACTGGTCTCCTGCACACAATGGGTTAGGTAAATATTAACCCAGCCTTGGGTACAGAATGTTCCTCAGAGAATCTCCCCGGTAAATGTGTCATACTGGCTACAATTATGTGAGCTAGTACCTGTCAGTTGTGCAAACTGCTTGAAGATGTC
>VYZV01026547.1:9562-25974 GCA_013401275.1 Pandion haliaetus | reverse complement strand
CTAATGGACTCCACCAGACCATGCTTTGCTTATATATTTGCCCAGCAAAATATTACACAGATCTGATTTACTGCTTCTGTTCCAGCACTAAGCATTGCTGCACTAAATGTATATAATTTTCCATGAAGAGGAGCAGAGCTAAAACCTGCTGTTCATTTACCATCACCATCCTCCTCACCTTGATGCTAGGAGACAGATGAAACCCTGGAACATTACTCCTGNTATATATTTGCCCAGCAAAATATTACACAGATCTGATTTACTGCTTCTGTTCCAGCACTAAGCATTGCTGCACTAAATGTATATAATTTTCCATGAAGAGGAGCAGAGCTAAAACCTGCTGTTCATTTACCATCACCATCCTCCTCACCTTGATGCTAGGAGACAGATGAAACCCTGGAACATTCCTCCTGTTTTGGCAAAACAACAGCCTGAAGTCTAACTGGTGCAATGCATTCATTTTTTTGACGTGCACATACTTCCTAGATAACCTTAAAGAGGAGTAACTGATCTGATGCACTTGCCAGGAAGCTTCCAAGTAATTTCAAGGGTAATCAGAACAAGCCCAATACTAACTTGTTCAGAGTAAAATAAGGGAAATCTCGATCTATACTCCAACCCTTAGCAAAATAGTCCTCCCACTTAAACAGAGATGGTAGTTAAAGCAAACTAAGTATATTTTAAAAGTCTCTATTGCTCTGGCCATCATTCATCAGTATTTCACAGTATCACTTTTGGATAATTATCCTTATTCAAATAATCAAAATGTTCTATTAACTGGAATGCCTTGGAAAATCTCTGCTAGGCCACTAGAAGGTTATCTTTGACTGCACAGAATGTTGTATGACTGTAGCCTGGAATATAAAAGCTGTCCTGAGGAATTCTGCAACTCTGTGAATCTGCTGGCACAGGATTTAATCTACACTAATCTGATTACACCCAGATCTAAAGTGGGTTAGATAATGGTAGAAGTTAATGGACCAAACTGCATTATATATGTTCTGTGCAATTCTGTTGAAGTCACCTGGTTGCACAAAGTATGATAAAGGAAGAATTTATTCTGACAGCCCTCTACTCAAACACAGTCTTTAAAGTAAGTTTTGGAGTTTGGTGCCCAGGTGAAGTTTTTTCTTACATTTCAGTATTCATCATTCTCTGTTCACTTCTGGGACAAACAGTTTTGGGGAAGGATGTTCAGACACAGTTGAAAGGACCTCAACATTCAGTGTACCAAAATAAAAATATCAATAAATCAATACAAAAAGTTAATATTTATTGTAGATATGTAGTTTGAAAGAGGTAGATTTTCTAGTCCTGGCATTCTTCCAGTGCAACTTGTCAAACCAGGTTACACTTGAAATGCGCCTGCAGCCAAGAATGTGAGAGCTCAGTGTGACGATGTGCAGAGGCTTGTTTGATTTGGGGTGATTTTCACTTTTCATCAAAGAAACTACCTGATCCTCTTTCATGGGTAATATTTCCGAGGCTCGTTATTATTCTTTTGTTTGCTTTGGTTACTGGGGCTCATTGGAGGATATATCTCATTAAATTTAGAGTTTCTTCATTCTGAGACACTTCTTGTAAAGATGCAATGTTCTGCTTTGTTCTTTTGACTTCTAATCCATAATTCCCTCCCTGCCTTTGCCATGTTTATTGACACCCAAGGGAGTCTACGTTGCATAACATGTCAGACTTGATTTGTTTGTTTTCCCTTTCCAGTTGTCTCTTTTTCTAGGGAAAAATTATCCAGAATTCATCTTTTTCAGACATAAATGACAAGAGATTATGTTTGAAACATTACTGATTTCACAGTATGAGGAAATTAATTTCATATAGCAACATCAACACAAGAAATAAATAATCAATTTACTCTGTCTCAGCTTAGAGGTGGTAACATACAGATCAAGGATTGTATTTGCTTTAAACATGCTAACTCAAGTGTCTGTGATGGTCCAAGCACACTTTTAATTAATTTTTAAATAGAACAAACTCTCAATGTTTTTCTATTTGACTAAGCACCCAGTTTCCCAGTCAAAATAGTCATAGCAATTTAGGTCTGATTTTAGTGATCCCTTTTGATTTCAATGCAGTGTACTATTTTTAGCTTACATTAGTCCATGGTTATGCAGAGAATAAGGTGTCAAATAGACAAAAGAAACCCAGAGGTCCATATCATCACAGCTTATTGGATTTTCTGTATGTGAAAAAACAATCTGTCTAGATTGTTTCATGTTTTTGTTTCAGTCCTCTCTTTCCATTTAATGGAAAGTTGTTATGACTTGTCAGGTGAGAAAGTAATGAATAAATATTGAGTGTTAATTAAATAAATATTATGGTTTTGTAATATGTCTCCTCTGTCTATTCTCCGTTCTTCTTTCTTTCTCCATTGTCCACATACATTTTCCCTTCCTTATCCCACTCTACTTTTAGTTCTCCCAGTTTCAGTTTGCAGTCCTCATTCACACGAGATTTATTTTTTCAACTGAAAGTATCTCCAGTACTGCCCTGCTTTTCAAATACTATGATAGAAACCTCTTTCATTTTTGCTCTGGAGGTTGGAATCACGTCTTGTTTGCAGTTTAAAACTTTCCCTTTCATAGTCTTCTTTACTCAGTGTCTTGCAGACACTCCTGTTGACCCTTATGCATCTTCCATTTCTGTCCACCCCAGTTTGTTAGTGGGATCAAAATGCAACTTTTTTACCTTCCTTGACATATCATCAAACCAAATTTCTCATGCCTTGACTATGTTGCTATGGTACTCTCAATGTCAGTTTTGCGTATAGCCTATCTTCCTAACAGTTTCTTTTTTTTTCTGGTTAGGTGGGGATACTCGTCTTTTTAAAATAATTTCTTCAAGGTATACCACTCCCAGTATTTATTGCTTCTGCTTTTATAAACATTCCTCAGTGTAACACTATCACAGTTACTTGACAGCATCCCTGTGATGAATTTACCCTGCAACTTGTAATACCAGTGTGGATGTAGCTAAACTGACGGATGCCAGAGTATTTATTTTGTAGAATACCTGTGTTTTGTAAAACATGAAAAGCCTAGGATCCTTTAGAAGCACTAGATGTAACTGAAGGGAAAAAGACAACCATTTCTGAGTGAGGGCAAGAACAACTTCTTGACAACAGTAAAGTGGGGGAACAACTTTGCAAAACAGGTTGGAGCTAGCTGCTGTTTTGCACCCAGCAACAGCTGAATATGCTGCTGTGCCGATTGGCTGCAACACTGACAGCGGCTGAAGCAAATTTCTGCTAGACTCCTTGACTCTGAGTGGTTTCCAAACAACATAGATACTGTGGTGACGGACCAAAGAGAGAGAGATAGGATCTGCTCCATTATTCTGCTTGGAGCTGTTTAGACCTAATTTTTTAATTAACAAAGCTTCAAGTAGACTCCAGGTATCCCTGGTTGTTTGATATGCAGGGAACTTATTGAAATTGTCAGCCACTTTTACTCACACTGAATGAAACCACTGAAATTGTGTGCATTGCTCCAGGTCAATGCAAATGAAGAAAGGACACTACCAACAAGAGAAGTTAAATCAGGATGTACTTTCTGTAGGGGAAGAGGAGGGAAGCATCATACAAGGAGAGTAAAATCCTATTGAAGACAGCTTAGGAACACCATGCTACTTTCAAGAAAAGCATTGATCTAAACAGCCAAAATATAAATTTTTCTTTTGAAGTGACTGTCTCCTATGATCAAGCTAGATTTGGTCTTATCTGAGAACATGGAAAAAGTGCTAGAAAATGAGGGGACACCTTTCAGTTGGATCTTTCAGAAGCCAGTGAGGCATGCACCACTTTTCACCACGGTGTCCTGGCCCACACTGCAAATTGAGTGGAAACCCTTTCCAATGAAAGGCTTCTGGTCTCAATCCAAGTCCCACCCATTATTCTCTGCAGTGTGAGTCAGAGCTTCCCAAACATCCATGATGTTATGCCAACAGTTTCTTCTACGATAGATAGTGTCCTCTACCCTGGAGTCTTGTAACACACGTATCTAAGTAATTCGAAATATGTGTTGAGCTGGAGTTTCTAAACACAAATATCCAAGGAATAACACATGTTTGGGAAGCAGGTTCCTGGAGTGAATAGGGAGAAGGTACAGGAACAGAGTTAGCAAGAACTTTTTACTGGAAGCACATTCCTGGCTTTCTCGGCTCTACAGAATTTGTCTTCCCTCCTTTCTCATCCCTCCAGCAGCACTGAGCAACGTGTCCCAATATTATTTCAATATATGACTAACAATAAGTTTAAGGTTTCACTCCTTCCTCACATAAACCTGACAGTAAATTATAATTCCACTCTAAGTAAGCAAACAATGGTATGTGGCACCTGTCTTGAAGAATGCTCATGTGAAAGAAAATGCAGAATATTGTGGAGGTAACAAAAGCAGTAACAACTGTTCAGCTTAATATGTTTCTTCTACTTGCCTTCAGTTACAGCAGACATATTCAGTTCCTCTAAAGAGATGTGCATTTTCCTAAGTCAAAATGTGCATCTAGTCCTGAAATTCAGAGTAGTCATTTGCTTCATTTGCTAGCCTTTGAGCCCTTATGTGAGCAGGTAAAACAGGTGATTTGAGAAAAGCTAGATTATAGCAGCATAAATGCACCCAAACATTAATTGTGGAGAGAGCCAGTAACATACTCAGGAACAGATATTTAATAAGGGTGCAGACAGGGAGACAGGGAAAGAGTTTACCAGAGACAAGCAACTTCCTGGAGACATTAGTTAAGTTAGGCTGCTGGTTATATCTATACAGTACTGTGCACCACGTGGAGAAAGCCACAGCAGGTCTGAACAGCTCTCAGTGAAATATCGGAAGTCACATAAGCAAAGTTTCCCACATGTCTAACATACTATGGTCTTCCACAGGGATGGTATCCCAGGTTGTCTTCCATTGTAAAGTTTGCAGATTGCTTCCAGTACCAAGCTTCCCTTTTCCAAATGATCTTGGCTTTCCATACATAGGTTTTAATAATTACCCTTCATTTGCTTGTGCTTTCTGTTTCACCTCTGTTGAATGGCCATTAAACTGCGCAGAAAATAATGTAATGAAGCTTCTCAAATCTGTCCTTTTTGCGCTGTAGGAAATTCAGAAAGACAGAAAAAAATATCATGTAATTTACAAACATTAGCTTTATTAACTTTACTTCATTATTTGTATTCATGCAGTTGTTTGAAATAATCTAAATGAAATATTAATCTTAAGAAACATACAGAAAATATTTCCAATGTAGTTGACTCGTTGACCAGAGAGTGCTACTACAATGTAATAAACATTAAGATGAAACTTGAATAGTATTAAAGAGATGTGCTGCCTGGAAAAACATAGAATCATAGAACCATAGCATGGTTTGAGTCGGAAGGGGCCTTTAAAGATCATCTAGTGCAAACACCCAGCCATGGGCAGGGATGTATTTCACTAGAGTATGTTGCTCAAAGCCCCTTCCAGCCTGACCTTGAACAGTTCCAGTAATGGGACATCCACAACTTCTGTGGGCAACCTGTTCCAGTGTCTCACAACCTTAATTGTAAGAAGGTCCTCACCACCTTCTTTCCTTCTAAAACCTTTGCACTTTGTCCTGTCACTACAAGCCCTTGTAAAAATTCTCTCTCCATCTTTCCTATAAGCCCCCTTTATATATTGAAACACTACAATAGGTTCTTCCAAGAGCTTTCTCTTCTTCAGGCTGAACAACCCCAACTCTCAGCCTTTCTTCACAGGAGAGGTGTTCCAACCCTCTGATCATTTTTGTGGCCCTCCTCTGGTCCCGCTGTAACAGGTTCATGTTTCCTGTGCTGGGGACCCCAGAGCTGGATGCAGTATGCCAGGTGGGATCTCACAAGAGTGGTGTAGAGGGGCATAATCACCTCCCTCAACCTGCTAGCCCTGTTTCTTTTTATGCAGCCCAGGATTTGGTTGGTTTTCTAGGCTTCAAGCGCATGTTGCCGGCCTGTGTCCAATTTTTCATCCATGAATAACACCAAATCCTTCTCTACAGGGCTGCTCTCAATCCATTTGTCCTCCAGTCTGTACTGATATTGTGGACTGCCCTGACCCATGTGCAGGACTTACACTTGGCCTTGCACTTCATGGCGTTCACATAGGCCCACTCCTCAAGCCTGTCAAGGTCCCTCTGGCTGGCATCCCTTCCCTGAAGCGAATGAACTACGCTATTTGGCTTGGTATCATCTGCAACCTTACTAAGGGTGCACTCAATCCCACTGACTATGTAACTGATGAAGCTAATAATAGTGTTGGACACAGTATGGATTCTTGAGGGACACCAATCTTTACTGGTTTCCACTTGGGCATTGAGACATTAACTATTTGGGTGTGTCCACCCAGCCAATTCCTTGTCCATCTAACTGTCCATCTATCAAAGCCATTTCTCTCCAATTTAGAGGTAAGAATGTTGTGGAGGATCATGTCAAAGGCCTTACAGAAGTCCAGATAGATAACATCAGTTGGTCTTCCCTTGTTCACTGATGTAGTCACTCTATCATAGAAGGCCACAAGATTAGTCAGGCATGATGTGCCCTTGGTGAAGCCATGCTGGCTGTATCTAATCATTTCTCTGTCTTCCATGTTTCAACATACCTTTCAGGAAGATCTGCTCCATGATCTTACCAAGCATGGAAGTGAGGCTGCATTGTCAGTAGTTCTCAGGGCCCTCTTTTTCACAAATGGGTGTGATATTCCCCTTTCTCCAGTCACTGGGAACTTCACCTCACTAACATGACTTTCAAATATGATAGAGAGTGGATTGGCAACAACATCAGCCAATTCCCTCAGGATGCTGGGATGCAGCTTATCAGGTCCTATGGACTTGTGTATATCCAGATTCCTCATGTGGTCTCAAAGCTGATTTTCTGGGGATGAACTCCTCTCTGACAAGGTACTCTTTTTCAAGAACGAATAGTCTCAAACCGTTGTGTTCTAAGTTAGAAGCTTTTTTTAATATCTGAAAGGAAGTAAGTATCTTTTCCGATGCTAAGTGCTGCCTCACGTCCTCTCTGATAAAGACAAAAAGAGAGGGACTAAGGAGGTTCCTGGAATTACTTTTATAAATCCCTGTGGCTCTATTTCTATTTTTTTATCAACACATCCCTATGTATTTAATTGAAAAATTTACTTCCTGTAATACTATAAAGGTGGGCAAAGTATAGTCATGTCTAATAATCTATTTACAATGAATTGATTCATTCATCACAGCTGCATCAGCTTTTAGAGTTCAAGCTCTCAGTATCAGACATTATGGTATTCCATAATTTTACAATTGCTATTCCAGAGATGCAGTCAAAAAAAATATGGTAACACTTGTGAATATCCATATACCTGTGTGTAGAATCATA
The DNA here is from genome assembly GCA_013401275.1 of Pandion haliaetus. Lineage (NCBI taxonomy): Eukaryota > Metazoa > Chordata > Aves > Accipitriformes > Pandionidae > Pandion > Pandion haliaetus. The sequence continues at coordinate 18,599 of VYZV01026547.1, read as the reverse complement.
GAATAATTTAGGTTGGAAAAGACCCTCAAGATCATTGAGTCCAGCTGTAGACCTAACAATGCCAAATCACAGGACTTCACGTCTTGTAAATACCTCTGGGGAAGGTGACTCAACTAATTCCCTGGGCAGCCTGTTCCAATGTTTGTCAATCCTTTCAGTGAAGGAGTGTATAAATTTATACACATTTCTCCTAGTTTTAACAGCATAGATTTTACCTATGATCTTTCATAGGACATAAAATTTGCAATAATCATTGTCCAATTATCTTCCCAAGTTTTAGAACTGAAGAACACTTCCGCACTTTCCTCATATGCTGAAAGCAGTTTACTGTCAGAATTTACATACAACAGAGACCAGTCAGTCCAATTGTACATATCCTGTAGGTTTCCTCCCAGGACTGTTTTAGCTAACTAGACCAGCATTTTCTAGCCTGTCCTGAAAAGATGGGTTCTGTCTTCTTCAGAAGCACTGAACAAGTGCTTCTCCTACTAACTTCAGTGTAATCTGCAGCCATGCAACATTCTCTCAAATCACACCACTTCTGCTAAGATGGCTCCACTTTCAGTAGTCACACTTAACAAACGGCTACCCTTATCTGAAACCATGTACTCCCAGTGAGCTGAACCTATGAAAAATGTCATTGAGAAGACAACATGAGTCAGGTTGTTTCCTCCCAAAGTACGTGGAATACAGTGAGATCATCTGGCACCTTCCTACTAAATACATCAAAAGCATGTGTTGAACAGGTTTGATTAGATAAATCCTTTGCATAATGATAATATTTGCTGGAGCTGAAAAAGGCAGAATTGAATGAAAGGTTGGATTGCATATGGATTCAAAACATGACAGTTGGGTTTCCATCCTTACTCCAAGAACTATGTGAGGCATGGTGAAATCTGGAGCGTATAAATGATGCTCACAATTAGCTTCAGCTGAGGCCACTAGCAGAATTCAGATTGTGGTATCAAATTTCCAACAGCCTCAGGATTTTGCTGGAGATTTCCAGCTTGCCATTACTCCCCGATATCCCAGCATACAGTTTGATGAATTATTTGAATTCTCTTCAAAGCCCTTATAATTAGCTCAGTTTCTTTTGTCTCTGTAAATCTTGGCAAGTTATGTCTTGTAAATCAATCCCTTCATCTCCCACAGCAAAGCATAAGGCAAGAACTATAGAACATACAAAAATTAGGTGAGAACAAAGCACTGCCTTTTCAACACATGACATAGAAAGTAACTATCACTGTTCATTTTATTCAAGTATGCCGAAATGCAGTAGTCACTCTAAATTCCAGTCATCATAAATGTTAGTAGCAGTTATTCTCACTGGCATTAATCTTTATTTGTACAACTCTAAACAAGATTGCTTGCAATGGTCAGTGTGTTTTTTCCTTGTGACAATATTTTTTCATGTCCCCCTCAAATTTTTATCATCTCCTGCATTTGGCAAGTGAGCCCTGAATGACAAGAAGACCTTTGTTGTGGTCCATGATTCATTTCACTTATTCCCCAGCCACTCCCTGGGTGTGTTTTTATAGGAGCGGGCTCTTTTGCAATGTGAAGTAGTACAGCTCTGTAACAATGTGGTATCACCTGCCTGCCAAGGGAAGGGACTATTGTGATTAACAGTGTAGGGAGGAAAATGCAACATCCATTCACAAAGCTTGCACAGCTTGAGTCCTGATGCAACAATTTTGTCAAACTAAAATGCTTTCAAAACATCCATCCAGAGGCTCTGAAAAGTGCTAGTCTTATAAACTCAAGATGCCCATGCACTGCCTAACTCCCGTGTTTGGTCATTGTTTATTGCTGGAAAACATTTCCATGAAGAAAAAAAAACCAACCCCAAACTCAGAGAAGATGTCCTTTGAAGAATATCATGTACACAAGAGTTAATAAGGCTGAAGTTTTTTGCAGAGTCAGCTCAATTTGGTATAAAAGCAGCCATGAGCTACAGCATATCACTCCACATTTTTGTGGAGTGTTTCTGTTTCCCTAGCCTTTACTTTCATAGGTACACTTCTTGGGGCAGTGATTACCTCTTTCTGATGTTCTTTTGCAGCTCAGTGCATGGGGACTCAGTTCTTGATTGATACCTCTAGGCTTTCTCAATGAGAACAACTTAAGAAATAATTACATGATGCTGTATTCTTATGATCCTCAGGATGAGTATTTCTTATTCATTGTACCTGACATTTGACTTCTGGCTGGATGAGATAGTTCATAAAGTCCACAAGTGTTATAAGTAGCAGCTGCGTTCCAAACTGGAACCACGATCTATTTCCACGGGACTGAAAAGTCCACACACACTTCTAGGGACCCACCTAGTTTCCAAAAAAGGAGCACTATGAGGTGAATAGGTATGTCAGGACAGAAAAGAGGGAAGTGCCCATCTCCAGAGTAGCCTGACATATGGTACTGCACTCAACATGAAACCACAGACTTGCCTTCTCTGCACTGAGTGTTCTTTTCCTTGGAGCCAGAGGAAAGCACATATATAACCTGCAAATTGTCAAGGGAAATGTTATATTATGGTAAGAAACTGAAAAAACTCTGCATGTGAGCACAGGAGAGGTGATAAACTTGGAATGCATTTGCTGTGAGATACTAAGTACTTAGTATTTACATTTGACTTCCTACCTGGAACAAAAAAAGTGGTCAATACAGTGATAGCTAGCAGGTTCAGAAAGCAGCTTTGCTACATAAAAGGTGGTAAATGGCCAGCCAATTGATCAATAAATAAAAAGGAAAAAACCACCCCTCAGGTTAAAATAAACACTGTCTCAAACCCAGAGTTCAGGCACTTTTTTGCCACTGTATTGCCATTAATGTTCAAAGCCCTCTCAACCAATTGAAAAGGGAAGCATAAGCCAGAAAGATTTTCTTTGTAAAAATCTCCATCTATTGCAAACTGTAAGATTTATATCACCCATAATAATGGTCATTAATAAAAATCACTTAAGTTTCATCTTCATAGAAATGCATAATAAATAATCAGTGTTTAGTTCTGGTGGAAGCATTGCAATGTACTCACAACTTTCCATTCTTTGATGCTAACAAAAAAATTCAGCTGAATGGCCCAAACACAAGCACTACTGGAACATTCTTTGGGGTCACCAGTCAGTAACAGATCATGTCTTAGTCTTAAATGATATTTACACAGTAACAGTCTTATGTCAACAATTAGAAGACCAGCTTGGAAGATGAAAAGATTTTTAATGAATTATTTGTGTATTATTCAACAGCATCTTCAGCATCTTAACACAAAGCAATCAAGATGTCTCAATCTTAAACATACGTCTTTCTTGATACATCAATTGCCTTGCAGGTTAATTTATTCTTTGCCATATAGCCTTGACTCAGAGAGGTACGTAAGCACATGTATAATCTTGAGCAAGTGAGTTGTCCCATTGATTTCAATAGGTGATTCATAAACATATTGAATTACAACCTTAGTCTTACTCTGTTAACTTCTTTGGCTATGAATAATTCCTTGCAGTTTAAATTCCATTACATCCTCTACTACTTTGCTTTGAGCATTTTACATTTTTAAAATACTTAACAATGAACTCTTTGGGGGCCACACATTTACAGCTATAGTACTTTGGGCAAGGGAGAGAATATTATATGAAAAGTCAGCCACTTCATGCTATTCACCAGGAACTTAATCTAGCAGTTCTTTATTTGGTCTGGTACATCCAACATTGCCCCCTTCCTAGTCCAACCAATCACCTTTAATTGTTATTATTTTTTTCAGGTGAAGATAATAATTAATTGTTATTGTTAGTTTTCTGTCTGAAAACACAACTGGGCTGTTGCCTTTGCAGCATAAACTCCTCTTTGAAAGTTCCTTTCTGAGCCTATGTATTTGCAGGATCATTTTCTGCTCTAACGTGTCTTCCCATAGGCTTTGGCAGCTGAACTGAGCAGCGTCTGCTCATGCATTCAGGTAGGCATTTGGCAGGATCACAATTTAACAGCATCAATTATTTCTGCCTAGGATTAGCAGACTCTTCCCAGGGGCATTTTGCTGCTGCTTTCCCCTCACGCTGTAGCAGGAAGGACCACGAGATGGCAGTACTGCATGAGCAATTGAAACAAAAGCCAGCTTTTTACAGAATTAATTTCTTGGGAAAAACATTTCCTACTGGCAGCTTCAGAGCTTTTTGTAAATTTAGCCTGCCCCTAACCTGCTTTGCAACAGCAAGGAGATAACGCAAGTGAAATCCATACCCTCCACATTCTGAAGTGTGGTGGTTAATAGGTCACATTCTTCTGCTAATAAAATACTGCTGTTTGTTTTAATACAGTGTGTATCGACGTGAGGGATGGCATGATATTTTAGGGCACTACCGAAAGCCTGTAACTAGGAAAATAGGCACTGAAATACTGAATTTCAAGGCAGAGCAGAAAGGAATGAGTTCCTTGCAAACATTTTTACCGAAGTGTTGACTTTCTTTGCAAATGGGTGATCTTTAGTGTCAGCATGGCAGAGTTAATTATAGAGGGGAAATTAATGTGCCAATGTAGCTAAATTGTTCTCAGTTTCCAGAGGCTGAAGTACCTGGTCATTTCTGCATAATGGTCAATTCTGCATAACAATATACCTGTTCAGTAAGGCTGACCCAGAAGCAAAAAGGAATGGCTGAACAACAAATTATGAGCTTTTAAAGATCTGTATATATGTGTCTTTCCTCTGCCGCTTCATTTCATAGAGGCATGAAGGCAAAAATGCCTTTTGTGAGTGAAGTAGTCCATGTGAGTTGCAGAACATTAAATCAGTGTAGGAATCCTTTGTCTTGTCTAACCTTGGACCTCCAAACTATTTCCTTCAAGGTTCCAGAGATCAGAGATTGGTTCAGGCCCTGCTTGGGGACTGCCAGTCTCATTTCTCTATAGTGGGCTGCACAGAGTCCAGGGAGAGGACTTTGGTTGGGAAATGCCAGTGTACTGAATCTTCCAGGAGTTGGTATTAGGCTACCCTATGGCTCCCCCAACACAGCAAGGGACACTGTCGTAAGTGTGCCTCTTACTACAGTGGTAACTGCCACTGCCTGCTCATAACTCCTCACATGAAATTAGCCACCTTCTTGTGTCCGTGGGAAGGAAGGCACTGTTTGGGGTTCATGGAGCATTGCCGCAGGTCTCTTGTAAACTCTCTGAGACAACCATAAATACAGTGTGAGTAGGTTCTCTGGTCCTCATTGGTGAACAACTGCTGGCACTCACTTAAGCTAAAACTGGGGACTAAAACTTCTAGGTGGTGTCCATGTGAGACAAAACAGCCCTCAACTTTGTTGCTCTGAATTATGACAGTGTTCTATGTTGATGTGGCATCTCAAGCAAGCAGGATGGCTCCAGCCAGCCTTTTTAATTTCTGGTACTCAACAGCCTTCTGTCTCTGAAAGTAGAGTCAAAAATAGCTCTTTCCTTCAGATGCAAAGAAACAGATGTGCCATGCAACACAGGAAAAATTGTGAAAAGGAAATAAATGAGGAATTATCCAAATGGGCAGGAGCCACCACTACCTATCCCTGAAGGAAACCCTGCCATTAAAGCCTTGAGATTAATGCAGTATGACCCAATGCAACATGACCTAGTGAATGAAAGACTGAAGCGCTCAGTGAAGGAGAGTTTCCTTTCCTCAATAAGAGAAGAGATGGGAGGAGGAAAAAAAAAAAGATAGTGGTTTCTGGCTGCTTGATATTTAAAAAGTACCAGACACTTTTCTTCCACTCTTTTCCTTAGGAGGATGCAAAGCAATCATTTCACTGGCAATGTTTACTCTGGAGATATTCCAAAACAAGTGGAACAGTCAGCACAAAAGCATGCAAAACAGACTCCTGTCAGATCCATCACTTCATCCATAGCATGGTTAAAGGCTAATTGAGAGAAATGCATTCCTACACAATGGCTAATATGAACAGATTTCTGCATGTGTGTATTTGTTTACAGAAATACATGTACATTCATTTTGTTATTATGATTTGCCTGGAGAAATAAGCTGAAGTAATCAAACTTGTGCTGGGAACAGTAGTGCTAGCAACTGAAGGACAAATAGGTTTATACCCTGTCACATAAATACATTGCAATCTTACTGTATTTTAAGGAATACCATGAGGGGGAAACCAAGCAAGACTGAGGACAAGTTTTACCTTTGTAGATTCCCCTCCACTTGCACGGGGAATCTCTAACATTTGAAGATCCATTTGGGCCCACCTGGATAGTGTTTTTCCATCTTGTGCTGAAAATGTTAATAGCCATTTTCCCTGCAAGGTTGTTGGTACACAAAAACAAGGGAGGAAGAAGTGCTAACACAGCTGTTTTTGAAATCCCTTTGCCACCAAAGCTTTGACTGTTCTTCATCTGAGGGAATATGAATGACAAACTGATTTAATTAGTACAGCAATAGCCACAGAAGTTTGTTACACTAGGTGTTAGGACTGTAACCCTCTTAACACCACATGGAGGAGAGGGAGATTCAATAGCATTCCCAAATTGCCCATTTTTGGTTGATTACTAAATCCTTTGGCTTGTCTCTTTTCCCCTTTCAGTGTCTGGCAAAGATGAGTGGTGCTTGCTGTCTTTGCTTGCCCTGGTCATGCGTTGGACTAACATCTATCAAAGCCAAGGTCCGTTTCCAAGTGCACAATAGAGAATTATGTTGTGGCTCAGAAAGTCACAATGCAAACTGCAGGGGACAGTATTACCTTGAATGAGATTATGTATTCAGCAGGTATACAGTTCTCTATCGCCACAGAGCATTACTTCTCCAGGGCATTACAATTGAACTTCTGTAAAGGCTGTGATTTCCTTTCTCTGGAAAATGTTGCATTTTTGGAAAAGGTTGCCATTGCTTTGTTTTTTGATTCTGCATTTTCAAATACCAAATTCTTTAATCTGAAAACACATGGCTAGGTCTAATTAGTATTCCTACATCCTGCTAAGATAACATGAGGCTGATGTTTAACTGGGCTTCGTCACTGTGGAGAAAAGGACATCAGCAGGTGATGATAGGCTGAGCATAAAAAAGTCCTTCTTTGGCTGTTGTCTAGGTCACTGCTACTACCACCATAAATAACTAAAGAAACAAACAAAAGAAAAAACCTCCCACAAAGTACAAGGAAATACTTGAATATTTGCATTGTGGTTTCACATGAGAAGATTCAAGAACTCATAACTGCAGTCATCCAGTATTTTTATTATTGCTTTCATATACAGAAAGCAATTAGTCAATAGAGAAAAAAAAGAACCGTTTGCAAGCTATTTTTAAAATAAATTTATTTGGGACTAGAAATTAATATCTGCCAAATATTGCTTAATAATACACCATGAAAGTTTTCTTTTCAATATTTTCTCTTCCCTCCTGCATGAAGTTATGCCATGATTTTCATCAGCCATGTCAAAAGATGACACAATAGATGTATGAATCTTTGCAATGCATTTTGCTTCTAGGAAAAGCTTTCAGGAAACTGCACATGCTCACTCCATGCATATTCAAAACTCAGCAGATGTATCATGATGAGTTGCCTTGATTTGGCTCCCGAATTACAAATTATAGCCATCAGCACGCATCCTACCAAGAACACAGAATGAAACTTTGTTTAGTCCAATCATCCTGCTTTAGTTGCAGTCATGATTTTGTGTCCATCACAGAAATATTCCTTATAAAAGTATCCCACTAATGTTTGTTAGTATAACTATTTTGAAAATACAAAGTAGTTCTTTTGTTCCCTTGTAGGGCTTCTATCTCTCCCCAGATCTGATCATGCTGGTTGTTACAGCTGATTGGAACTGAACTGATGAAATAACATTTTGCTGTAAAAGGCTGATTTCTAAGCCCAAAGGGTTTCACTGGAAATATCTGGGCTTGAGTAGCCTCCACCAAATCCAAGAGATGGCTCCAATGTGATTGAGCAGGGATTCCTGGCAAGCCTAATTTGAGAACTGGGGATGCAGGGAACACAGCAGTTCATAGTCCAGGGTGAACTTTTTTTTTTTCTTTGTAATTCTGAAGTCATTTATTTTCAGTCCAAGTTGTGTTTAAGTCAGTTTTCTTAAAGGCACAGAATGGGGGAACCCTGATCAGCTGAAAATGTTGATTTTTTGTGAGTTTCAGTACTTATTCAATATTACTGTAGAGAATGTTTCCTACTAGAACCCTATAGAGTAGAAAAGATTCTGAAAGTCATCTCCAGACCACAGTCTTTCATTTTCTTCCTGGAATATAGCTAGGTCAGTTTTGGAGAGATGTCACGTTGCAGGAATATATTTTTGTTGTCCCAATATGTCAAACACTTCTGAAAGACACTGGTTTCATAAGATTGTTCTCCATCTGGACTAAAATCTGAAAAATACATTTACAAGGTAATTTCAGAATAAAGTTTGACAGACTTTGGTGCACGAACTATCAATGACAATACAAAGGCATTGCTCTATTTTGGATTATTGTTCCTTAGTTTTGCTGTCTGAGAGCAGATAAAGTCTTTCAAACATTTACTTTGGTATGTCTATCCCAAAATGTTCTGTCAGTTTGGGATTTCCCCATTCATATGACCTCAGTATGACAGGGACAAATCAGCATGGTTTCCCTTGGAGGAATTTCACTCCCTTTCAGTCCTTTAATGCTCTCCTGCAACTGAAAAAAGGACTCAGCAGCATCATGATTAAGCCAGCTCTCAGCACAGTTCAAGAGACTAATGAGGAAACTGAGTAGTGGAAAGACAAAACATACGAAAGATGAAACATAAGACAATGCCATAGTTCAAAAACTGCCCAAGAAGCAGAAAATAGGGCAGGAAGCTGTAATCAGTGTCAAATCAAAAACAACAGCAGTGGGTGTCTGTAAAACTGTGCTCTGCCTCATGTCAGATTCACACCTTGCAACAAAGCGAACTTCAGGCAATATGGGCAATGGAAAACATGAAGCTGTCCAAACTATGTTGCCTGGTGTCAGACCTCTCTGAACACATAACAGTGCACACCAGCCTCATCAGAGCTTCCAGATTTTTTAGGTTTTGGTGGCATCAAATAACAA
>VYZV01026546.1:6409-19220 GCA_013401275.1 Pandion haliaetus | reverse complement strand
CCTTCCCCAGTAAATGGAAAAGCTTAGACAAGGCGCCTAACTTCTACCCTGCTGAATTTCAGCAAGATGAATTCCAGCCTTAGGGATGGGATTTAAACTTCACTATATTTTCTCTACAAGTAGTGGAAGAAGACTGAAATCTCCAGAGGACTATCCTGATTTAAATAATTTCAAAATTAAAAGCCTAATTTGGGTGGTCTGAATTGCCCTCTGGAGTCATCAGTGTCTTTGCAATGAGGAGACATGGAGCCTTAATTAGGTGTGAATATCACCCTAAGCTTTAAAACACACAGAACAGGTACAGTAGTAATAGCAATAATAATTACAGCACTTTATTCTTACAAAAAGCTTTCCATTAGTGGATCTCAAAGAGCTCTGAGGTGGTTATTAACCTCCTTTTGCCTATGGGAGAAACTGAGGCAAGCAGAGATTTGCAGCTTGCTCAGGGCTAAAAAGCAGAGAAGCTCAGCTTTGCTGAAAACAACACTCCCCTCAAATTACTGAGCTATTTTTAACTGGTAAATTATTGAGGAGTTTAAAAATAGTGTTTAGGAATGCTTTCGTGAAACATGCAAAAGCTAAGAAAGCAACACACAGAGGCACCCAGGTAATCACAAGCGCAAGGAGACACAGCTTCCTCCAGCCTCACCTCTGCATCTTCACTGTGAACATAGCACTGCTTTGTCTCAATCTCAGTACTCTAAACTAAATCACATTTATTTTTATATAACAAAAGAGAATACTGAGAAATTTTAAACTAGTAAAAGACCTAAGAATGCCCCCATTTGCACTTGACACTTAAAGAGATGACTCCATTTACTTCAAGATTAAGCAAAATATAAAACAGACTTTAATACCTACATAAATTTTAAGATCAGATGATCATTACAGTAATTGAAATAATCATATTTTGTGTGCCAAAAACTAAAATATTCATATTAAGTGACTTGCCAAAATAGTTTTACAGTAGACACATCAGTAACTTTGATCCAAACAGAAAGACTTCATATACAAGACTACAGACTGAAGTAACAGGTTTTTTTGTTTTAGATAAACAATACAAACCTGGTATTATTAAAAACATGATCCACAGCTGCAGTTTAATAAAGTATGTGCAGTTCAAATGGCATAAACTAGCTGAACCCTAAAACAATTCCCAAAGGGGGATGAGGGCAGGAGATCTGTGCTTTTTTATGTTGTTTAGCAATGTGAAACGCTTCTCTTCTATTTATATTTATTTATTTATTCCAGGTTACAGTAGTTACATTNGCAGTTCTTACATTTCAAAATTTACAGTGTTAGGCAAAGAATACATTGGAAATACAATAAAAAACAATGGTAGTGTAGCAACATTCTCTCTAGTCATAAAGTGAACAAAAAGTTCTTGGTGAATCCACTTTCCTCATATTTTCCTTCATTTCACACAGTAAAGCTTTTGTGTTTGTTGGGGTTTTTTTTACCATAGTAATAAAATAATAAAATCAAAACAACATGATCAAATGAATATCTGTTCTCAGACTGGATCATTTTTAATTTATCACATCAAAAAAGATCTCAAAAATTCAAGTCTTGCTGATCAACATTCATTCTTTTGGGCTCTTTGATGACTAGACGGAAGATATCTTGGGTTTTTTTTTACCAAATTATTTATAAAGACATAATAAAGTCTTTTGCATTGTGCGTTAAGTGAAGGCACATGGAACAGGGCTGTGTATCAAAAATACCAGGAAGTGGCATGCACTTTGTATCTCATTATAGGATTTATTTTCCCTGATGCTACCTAATGATTCATTAATTATAGAAGCAGATATATTAGTCAGATCTCTTCTCCAGTTTTACTTGCAAAAGCATATCAGGAGGGTTTTGGAAACTGTCACACCCTACTCTTACATAGCTATGACAGTTAAAAAAAATATTCCCTACGTAAATATAATTGACATTAGGAGAAGGCAGGCAAACACGCACCCTGTATGCACCCCCTCCAGAAGACATCACATTTTTACAAGTACAAACAGCATCTTCCCATAGAAAGACTGACAGAGCCTTGATGCAAAGCTTTTGATGGTCCAGACTAACGTACTGCTCGATCAGTCTGCGAGATTTAACCAAGCGCTTGAAACCGCTTCTAACTTAATAAGCCTATTTTCCATGTGCCTTCATTTTGCTGATCTAACACTATGAGACTAATAAAATTTGTGAGAAAGACCGGTTTCTAGCTTCAGGTTTTGCAAGGTACTGTCCATCTCTACCAATCAGCCTGAATATTTTAGCTTCTACAGCACAAATTACACAGTGCATTTGTTCTAATGCTTCCAAATGTAACTGCAGTGGTCACAGTGCAGGCCTGGATTATGTTAAAAACATCTACTCAACTGCCCTGATTTACACACACTCATCAGGCAAAGCCTCCCCTTAACATCAGCTGAAGGATTCTCTGACCAAAAACTGCAGAATAAGTTCAGTTTCTAATGAGGTGAAATGCTAGCCTCACTGAAATTAGTAGAAATTTTCTACTGCTTTTAATAGGGCTAGAATGTAATTTCTTAATGCCCTTGAAATATTACTCTAAAAAAAAAAGAGATGTACACTATGTAGCTACAGAAAGAGACAAAGTATATTACCAAGAGGAATCAGTGATCTTCCAGCCTTAACTCTAGCAGCTCAGATAAAATAACCTAACAATCCTGCAAAAACACTAAAAGACACTGTGAACTTAAAAAAAAAGTATATTTCTGCCTGAATTATTTTGTCCTAATACTGTTAAAAACACTAAAGAGCAGTATATCTGAAAGGTTTAAGATTTTTCTTTCACCCCCCTGCTCAGTTATTTTTTGCAGTGCAAAAACTGAGTAAGTTTCACTCTGCCTTTACTTGAATGTTTTATGTTGTATATTACCTTAATTTTTTATTTTTCTAAACAAAACCTGAAAATTCAGATGTTTTGTTAGAAGCATGTGAAGCAAAACCCCAAACCCTCAGATAAAACTATGTGTGAAGGGTGGAATTTCCTACAGACCTTCCTTACCAAACCCCACTCGAGGGAGGAAAGCCGCCCAAATGCCTGGGGAAGAACCTGCAGCCAAGCCTGAAAAACACTGCACACTAAAGCCCCTGGACTTCCAAGGACTCCTATATAGGCTCCAATTCTAGCAGCAGATCCTTTAACTTTTCATTTACTGAATTGTCAGTTTGACATTTAGTGACATTTAAATTGAGCCTTTATATAAGGACTTACTTCTTTTGCACTTGCACAAAAATTGCTAACAAAGTAGCTGTGTTTCACCTGCCACTGAATCCCGACTCAGCCATCATAGGGGTGTTCAGTTACTCCCATGCAGAAACAGCTGCCACACTGAAAACATATAATTTGATATTAAAAATGGCAATATACAGGAATTTGAATAGGCCAGCTGGGTTTGAACTGGCACCATCTTCCCCAGAGTTACACCAGTCTACACCAGCTGATCTGAGTTGATGCATTTACTCTTTCAAACAGTAAGATAAGTAAAATTCTTTAAAGAAACTACACCATTTCTTTACTCCATTCTGAAGTATAAAACCTAGGGCAATTAGAGAAACTGTAAATTATCATCTGTGATTCCCCATATCTGTGCAAAATTCCTACTGATTTCTCCTCTCCTTGCTAAATTTGGTGGTTTTGAAGTAATTTGTTGAGATGTGAGCATAAACATAGATTCAAAATGTAACTCTAGGTTGGATGGAGAAGAGTTTCCTTCTGGTAATCTTAAATAATGCCAGACTGCTTTAATGAAATACGGAATGGATAAGATTAGAATTTATGTTAAAATTTCAGCTGAAGAAATTTTAACTCCCTGAAAGTTACTAGTCAAAGCCCTTTGAAAATAAGAGCTTATAATGGAAATCACGACAAACTTAACTGCAGCCATATAATATAGCAAAAATATTTCCCCGAGAGAAAAAAAATTAAATCTGAAATTATGTATTCACAATCTGTTTTCTCAAAGAGATGCCAAAGGCTGTCGCACACACATTTAAAATACAGACTTATCACTAGTATTGATATCTGAACACTGGTTTCTTCAGTGCTCTGCATCTTTCAAATTCACAATACAAAGCAAGAAGAGAGATGCTCCTGTTTAATTGCACAGCATGCCAAATCCTTCATCAGGTAGGTTAAACTACACCTGAAGAGAAAGGTGGGGCTCCCCTCTCAGTTCCTAGAAGGAGAAACATACCTCTTCACATGCAAAACAAGCTAACAGACCAGATATTCTATTGTGTAAATCAGCACACACTTTTCATTTCAAAGGAGCTGATTTATGACAGCTGAAGATCTGGCTCCAGTTTTGGGGCAAGTGAGAAGAGCGACCAAACAAAATAAAATTTATCATTTACAACCATTGGTCTTGCACAGGTGTTCTTAACACTAGGTAGCTTTTGTGGGGAAATTAAGTTAAATTTGTATCTAATATGAACTATTCTCTCAGTCTTCTGGGTGCCTTGGAATAATTTTATTCTAGAAAGAGCACAGCTTTAAAGTCTGTATGCTCACCTGCTATAATTCTCTGCTTGTTCTTGCACATTCACACCTGCTTGCATTGAAAATAACAATTGACAGTAATAGATAAAAATGTTTGAAAGATTTTAATTTTTGCCTGTAGTAACCAAATCTGAATTTTTATCTATTAATACACTGAATTATTTCAACACTTTTAAATTTTTTTAAAGGTTACCTAACCAAGACATTGAAGATTGGCAGAAATTTCACTGGCTACATCCCTAACAAAGTTGTTACCCATTTATGAGATCCATATGTAAATGTGTTTCAGTCTGAGAGATAAATTAAGTTCAATTGATCTCCTTACACAATTTGTTTTGAAATACCTAATTGCTCCATATATAGTATTTTATAAAAAAGGTTAAGGGCATGCTTACAGACATACTGAGTTAAGTGACTCTTACACATTAAAAGAAATCAGTCACTGCAAAAAGCTGCTTCTGCATGCATGGGAAGACTTTTAAAGTTGTCATGCTTTAAAATATGCTGCTCTTACCATCATTGTAAAGATAGATATAGATATAGATATAGATATATAAAATCTATGAACACCAGAAGGATCTGATTATTTTTCATATCAGCAAATAATCTTCCCTGAAGGATCTTAAATTTTAAACAGATGAGGACAAGTTTATTAAACTGCAATCAAACATAAAATAACTCATTTAACTTTTACCTACAGTGAAGTGAAAAATATACACAATGTCAGACGAGGGAGTTTTCTTACAAGTTCGTATCAAAATCTTTGTATCAAAATTATGCATGAAGGTGATCCATAAAGAATTTATTCCAGTACTTAAAAATTATCTCCTGCATAGTCTTTCAAACAATTCCTCTGAAAATAACACAGCTCTCTAACCTTTTTTTTTTTAAATGAAGGCATCACATACTTAAAGTCTGGGCCAAGAATGATGTTAAAACACCAGTGTTAGTATTATACTGATAACAAAAAGCATTTCTTGAGTTCCTGTTACAGGTTTGATCCAAATCCTCATATAAATTGATGGAAAAACACCCACTGACTGCAGGAAGGGGAAAAAAAAAAAATCAGACCTACAGAAGATGGTGGTTACTTCCAACAGGAAGAAAAGGAATCACACTGATTAGGGGGGAAAAACCCCTGTCATTTAAAAAGCAAAATAACAGAGCTAAAGGAGACTGATAGTGTTCTCTTTACTTAAACTATATCTATGCAAAGACTTTCAACTTCCATTATTAGAATTTTGATTTAATTCGCATTAGAAACTTTTAGCAAGTTCTAACTGATGATAAATATACATTTTTGGTAGCTACAAAGAAGTTACTTCACACGAAGAATGGCCTTAATGGAGAGGTGACCAAAAAATCCCTGTGTGTAGTGATAACAGTAAGAATTAAATACAGATTTCTAATATATAGTTTAAATTAATCCTACTTTACACATCACAGTTTCAAGCCTGCCTATTCAGGATAACTATCAGTGAAAAAAAATCCACACATTAGCAAGTTATTGTATTATTTAAATGAAACTAATGTTCTGGCATTCCCCATCACAAGTAAATAATTATTTCAGTGGCATTCAAACGTGATTCAGAGGAAGCTTTTGCTGTCTGACCCAGACCAGCAACCCACACCTCCAGACCACTACAGTGTTTACTAATCTGACTGTCAAGCCTTCCTTTAAACTCCTGTGCCAAGGCTCAACCCATCCACCAACGGCTGCTTATCTTAGGACTGACACGACTATTTTTATTCCAGCATGAAGGATGCAGTTTGATCATATATACAGAAGGAAGCAGCAGTACTTTGTGTGCACAGGTTATGCATGCACACAGTTGGGTGTGATTCATCTCACCTCACTTTAGCCCAAAGTTATCTATTCTAAACTGTGAGGGAGGTTGAGACAACTAATGGAAGAGAAAGACACTGCCAGGAGGTATCCTCTGTAGGTGCCTATCTCTTCTCATTGACTCAGAAGGAGATCCACAGAACAGCAAACTAGACACCTAAAATCAGAGGAGATGACTTCCACCCAAACCGAACACATATATATGTATGCATGTGCGTATTTGTGCACACAATGTAAGACAGCTGCTTCCATAAATATGCCATGTGCAACACAGCAGTGACATTAATAAAAGCTCTGGACAGAAAATGAACTACTAAATGGGAGACAAAAAAAAATCAGTTGTGCACATTTGTTATATATAGCTAAATCTTTAGGGTAGGCTTACTTATTACCTCTGCCTAAAAAGGAAGAAGAAAAAACTAATGTGTGACATATTCAAGTTGCAAAACTAGGGAGTAAACAGATAGTTAAGAAAATGTTATGAGTCTGTATCAAGTCGGGTTCTCTAGGGTACTTAACATCTTGAAATAGAAAACTTCTTTATATAAATGTTTTAACATGCAAAAAGAGCATTTGGATGAATATTCCAAGTGCTCCTATTGTAGCAAACTTAGCTCTACTGATTTTGGGGTATCTAAACAAGGATTCTAAGTTATATTTTCCCAACTTTGCTGTTGAAAGCTTAGGGCAGCTCCCACACACACAAACCTTTAAAGGTGTCTATGTGTGCTGGCACATGCACGTGGGTATAATGTGGGGTTTTTTAAACTACATATATATCCTCTATAAATTAAAAAAAATGATACCATGGTAACAAAATGCAAAAAAAAACCAAACCAAACATATACAAAGAGAAAAGCAAACCTTATTTTTAGCATAATCCAAAGTAACATCAAGATTGTAAAAACTGGATTTTTTTTAAGTTTATGATTGATTCAGATCAGGCTCTGCAATATTCCCATTCTCTGGAAAGATAGGTGGAAAATTATTATTAAAAGTCGCTGGAAACTCTAGCATAGCATCGACATTTTGATAGCCCACGTAAGAATTAAATGACTGCTGTGGAAGTACTTGGCTATCAGGCATCTGTATGAAAGCCCCTGACTGTGTGGTAGGGGGAATTCTTTGGCCAACTAGTTGAATTTTAGGTTCCCTGGGCTCCATTTGTTGCTTGCTTTCTTCATCCGTGTCAAGACGGGTTAGCTTTTCTATCCACATGCGAAATTTCTCCTCTGTCTGCCTCTGCATCTCGGCAAAGCAGTTCATGGCCTCTTCCAGGACATTGCCTATGCAGTTCCTATCCCACACGGTGCCCCTGTCAAGCAATCCTGGAATTTCCCTGGTCGCTCCTCCAGATCCCCCAGCACGACTGAAGCCAGCTTTAAAGACATTGAGGCCATTTGATAAGACATCATTAAGTAAGAACATAATATTGTTTATTAAGGCATGTTAACTCAGGAAAACAACTTTTCTAATTGTGTCCCTTGGATATGACAACAGGGGAAGGATTAACAAGTATTAACCAGCAGTATTACCATCAAAAAACCAAAACAAAACATTTTACACTCACTGAGGTCATAATAGAAATTTTGGCTTAAAAATTATTTTTATTCTAGAATTCTCAGACAATTCTGTCAAAGGTCTTTTTGTTTTTTTATAAATCAACCAAATTAGTCCAACTCCCTTGCAATTTCTGTTTTGAATTCAACTGAAGGTGTCAAAAACATTATACAATAACATGTTTAGTTCTGTTAAGCTACAATCCAAAATACTATTAACTCATAAACCTGAATAATTATGCATATTTTACTTACATTCTTGAACTCTTTTATAATGGACTGTTAAACACAGACAAAATTGTACACAAGGTAACAGAGATAAAGGCTGATATAGTGATTGCAGCATCTCAAGTAGCCAAGCCCAAAGCTCTTGGTCTAATTTTGGAAAACACACTAAACAGCAATGAAGAGAATATACAACACAAACACACACACAAATGTAAAAAGATATGTGAATGCTATGCTAATACACGAGGTGAAAGCAACCTGTTAGGTCTGATGGACACAGCTACATCACAGGGTAATCCACATCACACACAGGAGTGAATAGAAACATGCCCTTCATTGCACCAGCCACCGGCTGTGCAGCTTTTCTAGAGTTAATCCTAGCCAAGGCAGAAAACAGACAGGGCATAGTTGGAAGGAAATTGTTCTCCTTCCTTCTATCCATCAAAAATATGGTTAAAAGGACTGGCTTTGGGATTATCAGGAAGAACTTCAGCAGCAAGAAGAAAAGGCCATCCTCATTATCTTACACTACGTATCAATAAGAAAAGGCAGCAGTATCTATATTTTTAAGTTTAGAGTTCACTCAGGAATCCTCTAGGAGGAAATAAAACCCCAGGAAAACGAGGCTCTGTACCTGTTTGAGGAATAATAACAACATGTGCATGCTGTCTGAACACACAAATGTTACCTAAGGTAATTCCAAATCAAGACAAGCATCAAGCATCACATTAAACTACACAAAGCAGCTACAGAATCTGACAATTTAGTATGTAAATGTGAAACGTGGGGGATCCTCTAGCTTAAGAATAATAGCAAATATGCTAAGAATGAGAGAAATTATTGTACAACCTAAGGAAATATTTACTAATAGAAGCATAAGGCACTAAATCTTTATTGAGATTTCACTGTGTACATGAAATTACGGTATTACTTAAACAATACATTCTTTCTAGGAGCTATTTAAATGAGGTATACGTAAATCCTTCAGCAACAGCTAAGCAAAGCCTAGGATTATTCTCTTGTATCTGAGCAGTAGCAATGCTACCTGTCAGGGACCAAAACCCATCTATTAAACCCCCTACTTTTAAAGTCTTCTCCCCCATCTGTTTTATCTATCAGGCAGGCTGGAAATTCAGCATCCAGGTCCTCTGCTCAAAAACATATTACTTTATAGCAACTAATTTACATCCCTCTGACTGCATTTTAACTAAAAGTAAGTAAAACGGTACCTTTTTCCTAAATCATGGTTCTTTTTGTATAGTCAATGTCTTTTTCCTCCCTGAAAAAAATATTTCTTCTGTTTGTATACTCCTAGTGTTGAACATTCAATATGATTCTGTTTATTCCTATTTAGGCAGGGATCTTATCCTAAGATCAAGTAACTAAATGGCAGTCTCTGATTTCCACAGGCTTATGATCAAACACCTTTAAGGAATGTTGAATAAGTTTTAATTGCAATTGAAATAAAAACTATTGATGGTGATATGTGAGACTAGCTAGGCTTTTGAAATTAAGAATGAACTAGCATGGTCAAAGTTGACAAAATTGTTCTGTAAACTGAAAACACTATGTATTGAAATATATATTACCCTGCAATACTATTCTTAAAAGACATCATTCATAGTATATCTAAAACTTACAGTAGCAGCAAATCAATGTTTCACATGCTTCTCTTCCAGTTCTTATAACAAGTCTTATTCATCTTTTCTTTACTGGTAGCCTTCAGGGTTAAAAAGGAAATGAAGCCTAAAAATGCACTTTTTTTATATTAAAAATGCTAACATTTATCTATTTGGTCCCTTTGCTATCTGTAAACTTACAGCTCTATCGTTCTCGAAGTTACACCAAGTTAAAAGGTGAAGAAATTCGCAATCACAAAGGGGTCAGAATCCAAGATGTATCTTGTTTTCAAGACAATACGTCTTGCAAAACAGCACCTAAGAAATGCCCCAATGCTGTCTCTTTATGGGATCTATTAAGCACTATGAAAATAATAACCAAAAGTTATTTAATTTAGGAAGTCTGACAATGCAACAATTTAAGGAGGTATGATACATCTTCATTCTAATTAGCAATAGTGGATTCCTCCATCTTGTTATGCTACCTGACATTTCCAAATGAGTATCTTACTGCAAATCACTGTTAACAGTTTGGGGGTTTTTCCCCCCATTCTTGTATAACTGGCATTCTAAGTTACTTAAACTAAATTCATCCCTTGCAAGATGCTTCATCCAAGGTCTATGCACAATTCTTCGGAGGAAGTAACCTGGCTCAGAGTCCCTGACACTGTGTCACTCTCTGGATTTCTGCATATTCAAACTTTTTAACAGTATTTTTGAAAGCCTAAAACATAAGTTACCCCTATTTCTGTTCAGATTTTTCTGAGTTGTAGAAAGCACAGTGGTGGTAAAATGCCAATATTTTTGTATATTTTAAGTTTTAAAAACCCCTTCCTTCTTGCAAAGAAAGTGTTTACACAGAAATAAATATTGATTCCCAGACTTGGTCTCATGCCAATTTCATTCACAGTTACGTTGCATGGTCAAATTTGAAGTTGTTTAAAGGAAAAACTTTCANAGTAAGGTAAATGCCAACAGAGAGGCTCAATCATTAAAAGATAAGAAATTGCTCCTCATACACAATAATTAAAAAACCATGGCGTTCCCTGAATTAAGAAGCCCAAGACTATGACTGCTCAAGTCAGTGAAAAGATTCTCAGTAGCACCCATGAAGTTTAGATTGAAACTGTATTTTCAGGTGTAAATTAACACCACATAATGCATTCAGAACAACGTTTACACATACACTGTGCTTAGCTCCTACTGAGCTCACAATATTTGTATTGAAATAGCACCAGTTAGATCTCAACTCTTCACTCTTCAATCTTTCTTGAGAAGAAAAACAGGCCTGCCAGAATCTTAACCCACATTACATTTGAGTTCAGTGAACTGACTCTGTATTTCACAACTGTTCAGTTCACAACTTCATGGCATTATTATGTATTTCACTGAACATTTACCTTACTCATTTAGCCAAATGTACTTCAGAGCCAGTGTTGTGGATGGTTTGAAAAAAATAACCACACTTAAAATGGAAGAGGTTAAGTTACACAACATGAAGGACTACTGTATTCTCAAATGTGGCACTTCAATTTTCAGACCACACACAAGCAAACTGTCTTCTGTAACTCTACATGTGTCAATAGAAGGTTAAGAGCCAGAGTACACGTATGCTTCACGCATGAAGGCCACACTAACTGTGACTAAAAATTTTAGAGCATCTCTGTTGGCAAAGCTATTTTTCAGATCACAGATGTTTGAAAAGCAGTCCCAATAGTAAGCTATATTGAGGCAGTAACCAACACTACAGCTGAAGTGTCCAAATACAGACTAAGGGGAACACATGCTACCTGTAAAACTCTTCTGCATCAATGTGTACAGACTTTTTTCAAAAGTAAAGGCAAAAGTTTTTGCATGCTTATGTCCTTCTGACAGGTGTATTGTAGTTTCCTGACACTCAAGTATCAAGTTAAACCTCTTAGCTTTTGACTGTGTGCAGAGGACACTCATGGCGTGAATCTCCAGTAATGCTTTTTGATACCCTGTATTATTTTCTAACTATATGTTCATTCCCTAAACTTTGAGGATACTCGAAGTGTAATGCTAAGTGCACCAAAATAGCTTTCTAGTTAAAAAAAAAAATCATTTAAGTTAAGCACTTTGCCAGTTCCAAGAAGATGGATGGCAGATGGCATGTGAACCTACCACTGCGACAGAGAGCTGGGAGTCCTGCTCAGACTCACAGCTCCACTGCATCTGTTAAGACCACAGAATTTCATTAACCCACAAGTAGCACAGGATGCCTTTTTGGCCAACCTTGTCCTTATCTCTATGGAGAATATTTTTCTCTTGTACTTGGAGACTGTTTCCCACAAACCAAAGTTGTTTCTATTTAAAGGAAAACTGCAATGTGGCAGGTACGCACTGCACCTAATTCCAAAAGAACAGCTCAAAAGTTTTAATGGCTTAAATGTAATTTAGTATCAAGCAGATGATATGTGCTATGAAACAAGAAAAAATGTCATTGTTCCTCAGGATGGTTGTTGCACTCCCACATCTTGCATCACAGGTAAAATTAATCATCACTAAGTAATCAAGTTCTTTCGTGCACTGCAATGGGACCTTTGTGCTGCAAGCATCACACAGTTAAGACCAAGAGCTCAAATACAGAAGAGCCTAGAAAAAGTACCCTAGAATGGTTTCAGGTCTCTGCAATGGAAGTCAGAAATCTAAGCAGATCTGAAAATACCATGTGGTACCTTTCTGGGTCACAAGGTACTTTTATGACTTTAAAAAAAGAATATAATCTGGGGGATTTATTGTGTGTGGTTTGGGTTTTTTGGGGAGTGGGGAAGAACCTGTCCCAAAATTCAATGAAATAGTTATCTTTGACAGGGTTTAAATCAGGCTTTAATTGCCTAGCAAAGTATAAATACAGTAAATAAAAAAAGCACAAAACTATAAAAGCTAGAAGTTTGACTAACTACTAAATTGGTAAAAATAATTTTAGATCGCTATTAAAAGTTTACTACAGAATAATTACATGGGGGCTATGCCTTTCCCAGAATTTCTAATAATAAACATTAACTTCCTTTGT
>VYZV01026545.1:8906-26292 GCA_013401275.1 Pandion haliaetus | reverse complement strand
GTAACTGTTATTACTAACATTTTTGAGAAGAATTTGCTTACAGTCAAATCACTGGTGAGTATTGTGTCAACTGGTCAGAGGGACAACAATCAAGAGGTTTGAGCAAAAATCCAGTACTATTGCATTCCTGGAGCTACAGACATGCTCCTTGCCTTGAAAAGCTACTAAAAACAGCATGCAGTTCTACCTTCAATAACTCTAAGAAAGCTGAAGGAACAAAGTAACAGAAATGTACAACTGTCACCCGTTCTTTCTTATGGACAGTATTACACCCTTATGCCTTGTCACCTTTAGACTGTTTTGAAAACATTTCATATTATATACAAAGACATTGCAAAATGCCTGCATATTTATAAAGATTTTTCCTCAAAATTACCACTTTGAAAATTTAAAACATGCCAAAGGCATGCTTAGCATTGCAAGAAAAAGTTTTACATTTCATACATGCACATCTCAAAACTGTCTTTTGATATCACCTCTCAGACTAACTGTAAAATTCCAAGCAGAAAGTGAGCAGAACAAGGGGTTGCGTTTTTTTAAACCAATGCCCTTCATCATCTGTAGAACACAGACCCTAAAATAAGTCTCACAAAAAGCACCACAAGCAAGTTAGTGTCCAAACTGTCTTTCATGAAATGTGAACACATTTTTGAGTTCAAAATTACATAAGTGATTCTCTGACTGTATATACTCTAAACCTGTTCTGTGTATTAAAGACTTCCATGGCAGCACTACCCCACACTGGCAACAAAAAAACTGCAAAATAAACCCAAACCTTTACAACAGACTATAAAGCAAAATAAACTCAATTTGTTCAGTCAGTCTCTTGCATAGAGCTGCAAGCTGCGACTCTTCTTGAAGAAGATCAGCTCCCTTTCACAAGACTACCCATACCCTGCCAAATTTATGATAGCAAAATTTCTTACAGAATAAGAACCAGACTGACTTTGTTATATCCAAAGGGAAAACCGTATCTTGACAAGTAATCTGAATCGATGGTATTCTGGAGAGTAATGTTCAGGTAAAAAATGCTGGAGTTTTTCTGATAAAATGTTTATTTTTTAAATACTTAAAACCTGTTGCCCATTGAATAATTTACATCCAACCTAAGAAATTTTTTCCTATGCCTGGAAACCAAACTGTAGTAGAATGATGGTTATATACAGCATGGGAAGCTTATATTGCCAAAATCTCAAGGCCAAGATTGGAAGCTGGGGAATGGGCATCAAGAATAGCGCCAAGCCTTCTACCCATCTATTACTAAACTGGCAAGAATTTCTACTACTCGATGAAAATAAAACTGAACTCTTCTACTTCCTTGCCAAAACTAGGGTGAAGTCTGTAGCAAAGGCAAGAAGCCAGTATTTACAGATGGCCAACGTGCTGTGCAACCCTGTTCTGGTTAAGATTTGCATTTTCCTACACAATCCTATGAAAGAATGATGCTACAGATGGACTGCATGAGCCAAGGTCTACCCTAGAGTTCTGAAATGCACAGCTAAAACAAAAATAGTAGTCCAGGTTACTATTCATCTACAGGCATTTCAGACCACATGAAACCTATAATGGGTCTGAGATTGCCAAATACACACTATGCATACACCAGCCTACAACACAGGTCTTTCACCAGATCCAACTGACTCAAATGCCTTATCAGCATTTCACACCTAGGCTAGCTGTGGCACAAATTCTGCCTTCATATCTCAAGGCAAAAGAACATGTGGGAGATGCAGGTGATACTTTTTGCATCCACCATCATCACACTCCAACCTCACACTGACAGTATTTTTTTTCCTCACCTTTATTGAAAAGTGTTTCATATTCAAATCAAATTTTTCATTTGTGGAACACAGTTCCCAGGTTCAATTTCTCTACCTGCTCTGCAGCCAGGCATGTTTGCTACTCCTGATTTTTGACCCAGATATATGACTCTAGTTCTAAAAACACATGCATACTTTTAATTTGTAAAGGTTACCAAATATAAATGCTATCAATACCAATCATAAACAAGTAGTGCAGCGCAAGACAGCAGAGTAACACTCTATGAGAAATTAGCAAATAAAAGGAGTTTACAAGTTCCTCATCTTAAAATAGTTCACCACTGTAGTATTTTCAGACCTGTATATAATGCTCCGCATCCTTTAAAATATCAACAAAATCTTGGTTTAAGTGATTTGCAGCTAAAGTTACATAGCTGTATTCGTATTGAATTCAGAAGATGTACATCTGTTACAGTCTGAAACTAAAGTTTATTTACCATTTAAGGTGCAAAGATGCTAGCTGTTAGCTCTGCAGGTCCTGCAGTGCAGACAGACTACTTGCATGCTCTGACCACTGACAATTACACAGATAAACATGTGCTGCCACTTTGTACTCTGCCAACTATATTCACTTGTTGCCTCATCACTTAAAGGTCAACCCTGTTAAGACTTACATATTCGTTTCTCCTGAAAGCATCAACCTGTTTAATTGAAGTTAATGGGGAAATTCACACCACCAGTGTTAAATATGTGCAAGTACTAAGTCTTCACAAAGCTCTTCCACTCCTAATTTGGAACATTTAAGCAGTACTTTTTCTAGTGCAAATACAGTTATAACAGCTTTTAAGCATCTTTAAAACAAGTTATACAGTGATAGTGCTTCCTGATTCCAAATATGACCTGCATTGCAATAGCAGTTGGTGGTCCTAAGTTAGATTATGATACATAATCTAAAAAACCAGACAAGACATAGACAGACAATTAAGCAAAAAGGGTTGTCTTACATAAATAAGACTGAATAAAGAGTGTGATGTTTTGCATTCATATTAATTCCAATTTGGGGACAGTAACAGTTGGTGTTTATTAGGAGATTCTTCTACAAGGAGCTTAGAAAGCAGCATAATAACACTCACCATTCAATTCCTCCCAAGTCCTTATATGCTATTTCTGTCTTTGACTGGCACCAAGTATGCAGCCTATTCTTACAAAGAAGCACATTCCGTGATTCAGACAACCCTAGGGAAGTGAACCACATTCACAACTAAAGACAAAAAGAGTCCAACTGCTTTCAATATAATCTGTAACAAAACTCCTTCCAGACCCCCCAATCAATAACCCTGAGCTTAAAACTAGGACTATCAGTAAGGCCACAGAGCTTTTGGAATCATTAAGAACAATGAGAAATTCTCAGTTTTAGTGGCAATCAATATCAAATGTATTTTACAGCACAAGAAAGTGGTTTTCAAGATCTCAAAAGAAACCAGTAGAACCCCTAAATATTTGCCACTTGCTGGTTTCTTTTTTCATACCCTGGCAAATATAGGTGCTAATTTCTATAAAATTATGTCAAAATATAAAAGGCATAATGCTACCTTGCTTCTCAAAATGGCAAGCAAAGTCTTTTGACACCTACTGTAAAAAATTACTTGATCACTACTATACACTATTTCTATAGAGACTAAAAGTACAAATTTTATCCAAGTATAGCTTAACTTTGAAGCTGTTGTAATGATATGTATAATTAAAACTACTAAGTCATAATTTCATTTATGCCTCCTACTACTTGCAATATGAGAAGCAGTAAGTAGTACAGAAGCTGTTTTGTATTCTCTTATGTTAACCATGACAGCTTGCAGAGCAGATCCCTACATGATTCTGTTAGTAAATGCCTCTACAGAGAAGTCTGACAATTTATTCCTACACTTTACTAATTATCTAACCAACTACTAAAAAAGTGGAAGGACTTTGCTTCTTATTGCAGGACCACTTTATTTCTTTAAGAGTCTTCTGAGGCATTTTGAAAATGCAAATTTATTGTACCATATCACTCATATTGAAGGTATCGTGAAACATTTAAAAAACCCTCCAGCACACTGAACAGAATTAACCTCAGGAAAAGCTGTTTCAACTCTTCCTCAATATACTAGGAGATAAGCTGAAAACATATTAGTCTCTGCTAAAGATTATGAAGCGTGCTCAATGCAGAATTCAGATTTCCTGGTCTGAAGTTGCTAGAATGACCACAAGTATTCCCTTAAAAAACCAACCAAATGACACTTCCTTCCAGAGTTCTGTTACTGTAGAGTTAGTAACTTCTGCTAAGAACCTTCAATGTGAGACTCACACCATGATTTAAAAAAAAAAGAAAAAAAATAGTCACCAAACAAAAAACCACCCACACACTTTAGCACAGTAAGCTCCTTCACCATCTCTGTGCTGAGGACTAGTGCAAAGAATACCTTTAACTTTTACATGACCGTTTTATTTTCCTCAACCGCTCCTTTGGTGTCCTGATCATCTACTGGCCCCACCAACACTGTGATAAGCTTTCTGCTCCCTGATATACATCAATGATGGTTATTACTAGGCGTTTTGCCTTTAGCAAGTTGATTCTCAACAGTCTTTTTTGGGCTTGCCTTATTTAGTTTTGCATTTAACTTGACAGCATCTGTGATCTGCTTTCCCCCTTTGCACTACATCTTTTTATTACTAGTAACTTCCTTTCTCCTGAAGTTTCAAAATGTCAGCTTTTATTTTTTGCTCTTTTGATACTGTATCAAAACCTGGGGAAACAGAAGAGTACTTCGTAGTTCTTAGAAGTGGCTCACACCATGGGTACTTACCAGTTCTGTACCGGGGGAAATACAGGACCACTCCATACCTTCACAGCTTGGTTTCCACAAAATGGAAATAAAGGTACACAGGCTGAATGGAAGGTGCAAAGCACAATAACACTCTTCTGATCTAGATAAAACTAATACACTGCACGATTCAAAGTAGCTAGAAGTCAGCTAATTAAAGTCTTTTCATTTGCAGCACATGTTCCAGTTCTGAGTCTAATACAATGACTGTACAATGGATTGCACAGCATCACAAACCTTTCAGCTGCTCTTTCTGACTTCCCTTTAGCTACCTGCCTCACTTTTATATACTCTTCTGATTGTTGGGGAGTTTGTCCCCTTTTATGCAAGCTGAACTTGACTAAAAATTACAGAGTACATCATCTGTAGTTAGCAGATCTTAAGTGAAAAGTTGTTTCTCCTCCTACAGTTTGTCAAACTCCTTTTTCCTAGAAGCACTCACTATAGCATCTAGAATTTTGGTCTTCGCATTCTGCACCAATGTAATCTTCACTCAGATTGCATGGGAGAAATCCAATTTCGGTTTACAACTACTTTTCCTGCATTTTTGCTCCAAGAGTGATTGCAGTGGGTGAGGAAGAGGATGCAAGTGAAACGGCACATTACTGCTGAGGTTAGGTGAGGGAGAGAATAACGGATATGAGCATAGGAGTGATTGGGAGAAGGTATTACAACAAAGTAAGTGTCATGGTTCCATTTCAGCCCAACCAGTAACAAAGCACCATGCAGCTGCTCGCTCACTCCCCGCCCCTGGCCACATTGGGATGAGGAGAAAATCCAAAGGCAGGCTCATGGGTCGACACAAGGACTGGGAGGGATCACTCCCCACTTATGGTCACGGGCAAAAGACAGGCTCAACTTGGGGAAGAAACGAAAGCAATTTCATTTACTACAAATCAAGTCAAAACAAGGATATTAGGAAGGAAAACCAAACCTCAGAACACCTTCCCCCCCACCACCCCTCCCTCCTTCCCAGCTCAGCTCCATTCCTGGTGCTTTCTACCTCCTCCCCCCGGCGGCACAGGGGAACAGGGGATGGGGATTGAGTCAGCTCGCCACACATCGTCTCTGCTGCTCCTTTTCTCCTCAGGGGGAAGATTCCTCGCTTGTCCCCTGCTCCACCGTGGGGTCCCTCCCACAGGAGACAGTCCTCACCAACTTCTCCAATGTGGGTCTTTTCCACGGGCTGCAGTTCCTCATAAACTTCCCTGGCACAGGTCCTTTCCGCAGGCTGCAGTTCCTCACAAACTTCCCTGGCGCGGGTCCTTTCCGCGGGCTGCTCTCCCGTCTCACACTGCTCCAGCGCAGTTTTTACCATGGAGGCATGGCCATCTTCAGGAGCCTCCGCTCCACCGCTCACCCCCATGGGCTGCAGGGGGACAGCCTGCCTTCTCACCACGGGCTGCAGGGCCATCAGCCTCCTCAGCACCCCTCCTGCCCCTCCTTCTTCACTGACCTCGGGATCTGCAGAGGGGTTCCTCTCATGTTCCAAATCCCCCGCACACTGCCGGTTCCCCTTCTTAAATCTGTTCTCCCAGAGGTACTACCACTGTCACTGACGGGATCAGCCTGGGCCAGAGGCGGGTCCGACTTGGAGCCGGGGGAGCTTCTAGCAGCTTCTCACAGTGTCCCCTCCCCCACTACAAAAAAAAACCCCAACCTGCACCACACAAACCCATAACAGTAAGAAGGAAGAAAAGCAAGATAAAAGCCTGATGTTGGTATAACTAGAAAACATGATCACTCTTGTTTAATGTTATGAAACTTCTGTAACACTTTTTAGAATACAGGGGGGTCTTTAGAACATCTTCTACAGAGATTATGGCATTATGAATAGCATAATAAGCAGCTCTGACTCCTGCCAGCTGCCATTCAGTCTTTATCTCATTTTTGACCATGGACATTGTATGGCAAAAAAATTTTAAGAGTGTTAGTTACGAAGATAAAATCTACATGTTTGTCATAGTAACAAGAACAGTATATTAAGAAAGTCAGACAAACCTTGAGTCACTATTTTGTTTTAAAGCACAACATATTGGGAGGGAAAGTGTCAGTTCCATATTTAGGCAACTTTAAGAAAAACTCGTGAATAACTAATTGTGCAAGGAGAGACAAGAGCTGGAACACATGGAGTATAATCCTGTATTTGCTCATTAAGTTTCCTTAAAAGAGTATGCAATCATCTCAACAGTTGTGCAGAGACCTGGTTGCCTCTTGTTTCATGATGCAATGACTCTTCATTTACAACCCATTTTTATTTCTCGTTCTATATTGCAAACCGATGAAATGCATTCACTCTCAGTCATGTATCCTTTGACTGCAGTGTCCTGCAACTCAACATCCTGTTCCAAGAAACGCATCGGCAGAATGTGCCACAGAGATCAAGAGCTTAGCAGGACTGAAAGGGGCAAGTCATTACTATGAATAAAGGGAGCAAAACTGTACCAAATACCACATGCACATGCTTATACCCTGCACCAATTTACTGTACTTCAGAATACTTTCCCCACAGGTCAACTGGCAGTAATTTTGAAATGTTTTGTACTGGCACTGTCAACAAATAAACTATAAAAAATATTTATATAGCTTACATGATGTCCTAACAAGAAGCAACAAGGAAAAGACACACAAAAAATACCTATTTGAATCATCTGTGTTTGTACATTCAGTTCTATTCATTCACTAAACAGAATTTCCGCGAGTGATGGAACTAGTAATGTTGTCATTTCCAGGTACCTTTAGTGGAATTTGCTGCTGCCTGAGAAGGGATGAGCTCACACAGAAACCTTTTCCTCTGTGGGCATTTCTTCTACCAAGCAAGATGTTTTGTAGGCGACTAAAATTTTCAGTACTGCTATCCCTCTATCAAACTTGATTGAAAACAACGTAAAAGCTCAAAAATAAGGTGACAGCTCCTGATTATGTAAGACTCTTTGCCATAGGAAACACAAATTGAAAAAGGGAAGACATGCTGCTGAGTAGATATGTGGCAAGATTTTATTTTTTAAATATATGCATAAATATATATATATTTTAGGCCTCCTAACTGATCAAAACACTACCTTTGAAACACCAGAAAATGATGGCCATAAAAGTGTTAAATTATATCAAACTATAAATGCAACATCTAAATCTTAAGGTAAAACTCTAACCCATAAATATTTGTGCAGTCTTATCAGAACAGAAACTTTCAATGCAATACCATATATAACAGAAACAACCTGTTTGCAGAAGTTTGTATATAATATACATGCTGAAGGCTTTCATAACAGCTTCCAGGTTAAACCCTACAGAAAAAAATGTAAATACTATTTCAAGTTTCTTTACAAATATCACTGATGTGATATTTTCCAATTAAAAGTCATCAAGAAACATTAAATTAAGGACAATAACAGAACTACTGGATTTGACTAAAAAAATCCTGAAAATATATGTCTTGTGTTTCAATAAGAAGTTAAACTGACATGCAAGAAAGGAAAAAATAAAAATAATAAGTAACTAACCCTAATTCCTATTACAACATGGTATTGTATCATATGGATTCCAGTCTGAGGCAGTACAGTAATTACATTTTCCTACTGAACACAGAAAAAGACAGGAAAAAATAAGTGTTCCCCACCCCTAGATATTAGTTTTATTTTTCTAGTCTGAGTAGAGAAATAGAAAATGTGTCACATGCACGACAAACCACGCCAGGACCACTCGATGAGAAGATTACTTATATTACACACTTTACAAACGGCAGGCTGAAGAATAGGATACTTATCTTATTTGTGGAAACTGAACTAGCAAGTTGAAATGCATGCTCAAATTATTTTCAAATGAAAAGTGGGACTTGTCAGAAGGCAATACTCTCCTTCACATTAAAAAACTGTAAATATAACATTAGCTTAGCACAATTTGATATTAGTACAGAAATAGGATGCTAAAAGATGCTCATATTCTTCACACAACTGAATGAGCCAGTATTTGCATTTTAACCCCTCGAGTCCAAACACAGAAGATATCTACTGTAAAAAAAAAAAAACAAAAAAAAAAACAGAAAAAAAAAAACAAAAAAACCCACCCAACCAACACCTAACCACACTGACTTTTCCTGTTATGCAATTATATTTTTCAAACAAAAATACAGTGGATTAAAAATACATTAGTACATGAGAAATTCTCATAACATAAGGCCAGTCAACTACCTTTGCAGTATATAATATGAACAAAACCAAGTTTGGGAATTGTATGACTGAAATAAAGGAAACCCCAACCCCTCACACAGGCTCATTCAGAAGCTGAACCAACCTAAAAAAGACACTGCTAATTTAATTTAAAAATTCTTAATCTCACAAAATCTTGTGCTGTAAGAACTTCTCTTCATGTATGCAGAACATATACACAGGACATACATACTATGGGTTAATAACAAAAGAATAAAAAGCAGAAATGTCATATAGAATTGCAAATGACAACACCTCTTTATATCATGAGCATTTATTCCTCAATGTTTCAAACACATTCTAAAAACAAACATTCTTTTTTTAGTAAGTTTAAAGAGTATCTGAAGTTCAGGAAACTTAGGCATTATGTGGAACTGGAAGGAAGAGGAGCAGAAAAAAAAAAATCCCATCAAAGAAACATACATAACCCATGAAAAACTTGGGAGTGGATACAGACAAAAAGGAAATTTTTGTCCCCATCTGTCATTTCAGGAGGCTACACACAGCTATGCAAGTAGAAACCTCTTTTTGGGACACTATCTCCACTAGGGGCTCTCCAAGTATAGCTATGCCAGCCAGGCAATTGTGGCACAGTTAACTGCTTTTTATCAATCCACTTTCTCTTCGAAGAGAACAGATCCTTCATTTAGTACTTTGGAGTAGAGAACTTTAAGTGATTGTATTAATTCTAAAGAGAAACTTCATTAAAAAAAACAAGCAGACTACAGAAAATGCTGGTAATGAATTCCCAGTATCCCAAGTCTCAAAAGTTAGAAGTTAAGCAAAACATTTCATTAAAAAAAAAAAAAAAACTTAACATAGCTATGGAGATATGTTAACTTATACAGACCTATTGTTACTTTTTTCTGACATATCAGCAAAGTAGCCTATACTGCAACCACAACACAGCTGATTTAGCATTTCTGAATTAGCTGAGCAATTTCAAAAAACACATTAGAGAAGGCAACACATTAGAGAAGGCAAAAAACACGNACTTCAGTCACAACAACCCCATGCAACGCTACGGGCTTGGGGAAGAGCCTTTTAGATTGGGTATTAGGAAAAATGTCTTAACTGAAAGGATTGTCAGGCATTGGAATAGGCTGCCCAGGGAAGTGGTTGAGTCACCATGCCTGGAGGCATTCAAAAAGCATGTAGACAAGGCACTTCAGGACGTGGTTTAGTGGGCATGGTTGATGGTTTGACTCGATGATCTTAAAGGTCTTTTCCAACCTAAATGATTCTATGATTACACCGTTTTTCTAAACAAATTCCAAATGCCTTTAATTAAAAATGAAGCAGTTCTGGAATATTGCACTACATGATTTCTAATGCCAATAGTACACGTTTTAACTGACTGAAACTCACCAACAGGATTTTTAAGTTTACATCTCCTAAACCAATAGTTAACTTCAAAAAAAGATTAAATAAATTTCTATAGAGAGCATTTACAAAAAAAATAACAGCAATATAACCACTACAAAACAAATTCAGAAACACATAAGAAAATAAGACACTCTGAAATAAAATGGACTAAACACAGAGTGGCTCGACTGAGAGGTCACACAATTGGGCAAACATTACTGTTCACTCACATTTCAGGCAACCAATTCAACAGACACAGGTTAACAAGTTGACCTCGTAAGGATTCACTAGTTCAGATAGGTCCCATTTCACACTACAGTCCATCACACAATGTTCAGATTTGTCCGAAACTGAGCTTCAGAAATGCACCCCACCCCACCTCCCCACCCCGAGTCAGTAAACAAGCAAAGTTCCATTGGGTACATCCCAAAACAATGACATTTCCATCCCTCAAGTAAACCTTAATGGATTTAACTGCTTAACAGAACAAAAACCCAGTATCGAGCACATTAAGAAAAGCAAGTTATTTCACTTATAGTATTTCTTCAAAAATATTATCTCAAATATACTTTCATTTATGTTTGGCTCACATGAAATTCTGTCAGTCATGAAGGAAATGTTTCTCTTCATGCTTTTTCTTTTTGGTTTTTCCCCTGTGAAGTAAGCATTCTGCGTACAATGCATTTTCAACAGAAAACCAAGAACTACCCTGTTAGGCTACCTGCTCACAAAAAATAAACATGACCAAAACACCATACTATTTGGAGACACATGAGAAACTGCACCTTCTGAGTAATTTTGAATTCCTTGATTGGGTTTGAATCAGTACGCTACCTCCACCAGAATTATTCTTAACATGCCAAGCCTGCTGCTAGGAAGGACCTTGCCAAAAAACATTCCTTCTCTGTAAAACATAGAATTCCAGTACTTAGAGAGGAATAATTGTATTATTTTTATGATCTTCATGCATAGAACAGAATGCTTTGCAAAACTGGCTTATCAACCTCCAACCAGAGAAAGATCTCAGTTCTACCCCATTAATTAAACCTTAAAAACATAATGTTGCTCGATAGGTCCAATTTCTTTAGGAAGTTTTCATGTTTCTCAAAATCAGTCAGTCATTCTCATATGTCAAAGGCTGGAAGACTCTGATACTTTGGGGTAATGGTCTTTTAAACTTACCATAGCAAATTATTTAATCGTGCACATGCTACACACATATTCACTGCACTCATTCATTAAATACAGTGTCCTAATTTTGTAACAGAAGACTGCAGAGACCTAAAGATTTCTTACCTACACTTTGTTAATGTAAAAATAAACAACCTAGGTGAAGTCAATCACCTCTGTGCTTCATTTCCCAAATTCTGCTTATTATTCCCACAGGCCACTCAAGAAACAGTGATGTGTTAATAGCACACTGGAATTAGTTATATTCAGAGAATGGGAAGCTTGTAGGAAAGCAGCACAGAAAGAAGGTAAAAATACTCCAGTCCACCAGAAAATGTTATGGCTCGTGACTTAAAATACTTAGCTTAGTACTAGGCTTTTCTTCTCATATTAGTACTAATCTGTATTATGGTAGTGGACAGCTGTCCTGCTTTCTAAGTGCAACATAAAGCTAAAACAAAAGGTTTTCTACACTCAAATAATGTATAGTGTATGTAGCTGAGTGTTTTGTATCTTGAGTTAAAATACAGCTAATCTGAACTAACAGGTTTATAAAAACCTGTACTCATCTTATTAAGGTCAAGTCAACAAACATTAATTGTACAGAGTATCCTCAAACACTTTCAGGACCCTTACGTTCTGGGAAAACACAGAGTTGTCCAGAGTAGGTCATTATTTGCTGCATACTGAAGAGTTTTCATCTTAAGACTTGCCCCTTACAATCATTGTGCCTCAAATGAAATACAATTTCTTGACAGACTGAAACCAGTGTCAAAATAGGAACCTTTAGCAAAGAGATCAGATGCTCTGCTATTCAGAAGATTTGATTATAAATTTCCAAAAGACATGCTGCAATTTCTAACAGCCATTACAGCCTTAAACTTAAAATAGTCTTTGAAAGTCCTGCCTAACAAAGTGGGCCACATGTTTCTTTGAAGAAGTCTTTAGTATTTCTTCTGTTTATGAATCTGTTATATAGACAGATGTATAGACAAATATGAAAAACAGAGATTATGTTTTCTTTTTTCTGCTAAGTTTTTTTACTATACAGATTAAATAATTACTTTTCCATTCGTTCTCTTTTGATCTCCAGAACGTCATTACTTTGTAGAGTTTCTTCACTCCAATCCAGTATTTTTGAACACAAGATTAATTATAAGAAAGTGCTTCTGTCATTTCTTAAAATAGATTCTGAGTGGGAGCACATGCCATCATGATGCTGTAACTCATCAGGAAATTATGATGCAGTGCCATCTTATTCTAAAGGCACCTGCTAACTAATATATGGCCAAGGTCACATCAGCACTTATGTTTTTCAGGACTGTTTTCCTTATCAGATTAAAAGAAATCCAGCAGCAAGCAAAGACACAGTCTGTTTCCTCAAGAAGAAGCAACAGCAAAAAAAAAAAACCTTGACACCGATCAATTTGTTTTGCATAGAAGTGCCACTACCAAAAAAATTAAGATACAAAATGATAATTGCGAAAATTAAGTGTAATTAATTAAAAAATGCAGTGAGCTACACCAACAATTTATTTATCAAGTAAAGAAAAAAACTGAGGTGAGGAGAACAGACTTCGTATTTTATTTCTTTATTCTTTTTAATCATATGGCATGTAAATAAGGGTTTGGGGAAGAAGCCTAGGAAGAGCTCCCCCAACTTTTTTTCCTGCTTGTTACAATCTTCTTAAAGTCTACACAAATCATTTTTGTTATGGGAAGACACAGAACAAGACTACATCAGAGAAACCATGGAAGCAAAACCTTCCTAAGTAAAACAGGCAGTTCTCTTTTCTTTAAAAATGTATTTGTTATTATTTAACTTGAACAACTGAAAGGAAAACCTGATTGTCCAGCTTCCTCCCCTCAGGTGTACTAATAAAGCTTCTAGACTGGGTGATCCCAGAACCTTCTGAATACTAAGCTATTTTCATTTAAATGGCAACAAAAAACAGTGCTCCAGCTATTACAGAACTCAAATACTTCATAAACATTCTTGATATTTTCTCCTCATCTGCATGGCTTCTGAATCCACAGTAGCATATAATAAACACATTTTTGCATACAAATAGAATTCAAGCCCTCAAGTCCTATACAAAGCAATCCAACAAACGCCACAGGATTTCCCTAGAAATAGGGGTAATATGCACATAATTTTTTCTGGTGAAAACTTTATAGAAGACTAAAGCTCCACCAAGGCATATGCTAAGAGGCTCATACGCACAGTAACACAGAGGTTACACCTGTGGCAGCACACACGCACCCTGTGAAAGGACAGCGGCAGATGCTGTGTAAGAGCAGGGTGCACAAGGGTCTACAAATGGCTTGGGACTACCAACCTACACCTTTTCCTGTAGATCCATACTGGATTACAGCAAGTACCACAGAGGCAAGGAACTTGGATTTAATTCCCTGTTAGCCTATAGGGATTCAAACACACTCATTTATTTCCCAGAAGAGTGCTTTAAGAAACTAAAAGGCTGGATGGTGACAAGCTTCTTATCCACTAAAGCTAGGTAACTACCCAGCTAAAAATTAAAATGCTATGGCATCCAGACAATCAGCAACAAGGACCACACTGCAGCCTAATAGCTGGGGCATTCAACTGGGAGAGAAGACCTAGATTCTAGTCCCTGCTCCATGGACTATTTCTGTTTTGTTACTTGCCCTCTAACAGGAAAGAAAATGCAGCAATAGTTCAAAACGCAAAGATTTGAACTCTGTTCTCTTCCCTCCCACTGCATGGTCCAAACTGCTAATTTTAAGATACTGAAGCATCACCACATCTATGTCTCTTTTTGGATCTAGCCTATGAAGTGTTACAGAGACTTGTTTGAATGACTATTTATATCTCTCTTCAGAAATACAAGACTCAGAATTTGGGCACCTCTTCAGCCATGAAGCTTTTTTGATTTCACAAGTGTATGGCTAGGGATGTAGCTCTCAATAGCACTGCTCCACAGAGAGAATAAAGGCAATGCATTCCATTTTAAAGAATATTTAAAGCTTCTTCTACTTTTAATGCAGCATTCACTGGAGCAACCATAATATCCCCAAATGAGTATTTGCAGAACTGAATCAACAGAATATTCTCTGCTCTCTGGAGCACAAAAACTCTAGTAAATCCACCTCACAAGTCTGAAACAATGACTTAACACTTTCCTCTGCCCCCAGCCTCCACCATCACATTATGTTAATGCTAACCTTCTTCTTGTGTCAACTGCAGTCTTTTTTTTTTTTCTTTTCCAACTTGCATCTTTTGGATCATGTACTATTTTTAACCTCCATCCAAAATATATCCAAAAAACTTCAATCCACCCTTAAGACACACAAGAAAGGTAATGTTCACATAGGTTGACCAATATGATAAATTAACTGCGAAGTATTTGTTCATTCTTTCAGAAACTGTTATATGCTTTCAAACACCACATGAAGTTAAAACTACTAATGGTGCTTTGCATCTTCAACTTCTCATCTCAAATTCTTATTCCTTGGAGCAAGGAGGGATGCAGTCAGAAGTAACACCTCAGATGTAAGAGGAAGGCAAAATATATTACTCCATGTATGTTATTTCCAGTGGATTAGCAGTGCCTCAGTAAATTAAGAGGTTTGCAAACCTTAATTATTAAAGAAATATATAGTTCTTACTCTTAGAATAGTATTTTTACTGCAAGTCTGTCCTTTAGTTTAGTGACTGCACTTCAGCCCTCATCCAGAAAGGTAAAACTTTGGGGATACTGATCATGACAGACTATGAGGAAAATCAAAAACCTCTTGACCATGTTAGAGCAAAGTATACAACAAAAATTACATTACATACTTCTAATATACGGAACTGTACTTCTCTGAACTAGCTAATTTGAACAGACTGGTGAATTGATACAGACCTTTGTTTACTACAGAATACATAAACTAAACTATTTCTACAGAATTTTAGCTATTCAGCTAACAAATTATATACTAAAGTATTCTGTTAAAAAACTAGGGAACCACAGAGAATGAGACCAAGGACAAAGCTGTGTCCATGTAATGCTTTCAAGACATCTGATCCTGGTTACTTAATGTGAGAAGGCTTAGTAAGAAACAATATTCAAGCACAGAAAAATCCTAAAATAACACTCTTTTTCAACACAGAAAATCTGAATTGAAATAAAATTATTGAGAGATGCTCTTAGAACACACATAACTGCTAAATTTTGGTTTTAAAAATGACCTGTAGGCCATTGATGCAAGGACTATTATATAAATATTTAATAAATGACATCTCATTTAATACTCAAATTAACTGCAGGCTCTAGGGATATCTAACATATATTACATTATAATAGTTCTGTAAGTAATTCTTAAATAACCAACAAGTGTGTTTTACCAGTAAGCCATATTTTAAGTCAGGCTGGAGTAGCCAAACTTAATTACAAGAGTGAATCCAAGCTAATACAAGAATCCAAGTTTATTCAAGAACCTCACATACCAGTTTAGTATTGGTTCTTGTCCTCAGAGACTTAAAAAAGCATTTTTTTTTAGGAAGTAGCCTATCGGGCATATAAGTTTCAAGACTTCCTCTTTACCTGAGAATTTGCAAAATACTTACTTACATAAAAGAAATCTACAAAATGTATAAATAGAAAATAATGTATGTTGGTAGAGAGAACTTCATACAGATTTACACAGCGAGCAATGCGATCAGTCACAATCCAATATCTGAAATTACATTCAATATAGAATAAGTCACAGAATAGTGACAAGCCATACAGTATTGTGAGCTTTAAACATCTTTAAACCACGTCCTTACTCAAATGATCTCATCTGCACACCCCATAAAAGGATTTTCTTCAATTACATTCACATAACATGGTTAAAAACCCAGTCTGTATCTTAAGATGTATCATCAAGGCACAGTAATTGACATTAGATAGCTGTGTAACAGCCCAGAGGAACATTACAGACATATTACATTGCCTTAAATGGAACTAACACAGTTAAAATGTGTACTTTTTTTTTTTTCCGATGAAAGAAACTGCTTGAAAGTATGGAAGCTGAATTTCCATTTCTCATTCCATTGAAGGGACAAGAAAAGGAGATGAATCTCCAAAGGCTC
Source organism: Pandion haliaetus (assembly GCA_013401275.1). Taxonomy (NCBI): domain Eukaryota; kingdom Metazoa; phylum Chordata; class Aves; order Accipitriformes; family Pandionidae; genus Pandion; species Pandion haliaetus. Next base: position 9,830 of record VYZV01026545.1, on the reverse strand, counting down.
CTAAACAGCTATAAAAAGCTAACACGTGCAAGAAGCAAAGATGCTATTCACCAATTGTAGAAAACAATTAGCCAACAATGTAAATACACAATAGATGTTTTTAAGTCTTCCCACATCCTACAGGTTGTATACCACAATCTATGGTAAAGCCACACAGTGGGACTTTGCTTCCTTGCACTGATCTATAAAATGCCTGTATTCCTGAAGAAAGGGGGCAGATGGATGAGCGGAACAAGCTATAATATTTCTTATCGGTGCTTTTTGTCTGGCAGAAGGCCCCGTACAAAGGCAAACTAGACTTTTCTACCTGTCTGACTAACAGGTAGATAAAAAAAAATGCAGCAGAACACAGAGCCCAGCCTAACAAAATTTATTTTCTACAAGGAAATTACTGCCTTGGTAGGGGGAGAGCAGTGGATATTGTCTACCTTGACCTCAGTAAGGCACACATAGCTTTGCTTCTCTTATTAAACTGTCTTTATCTCAGCCCACGAGTTTTCTCACTTTTGCCTTTCTGATTCTCTCCCTCACCTCGACAGTAAGCAAGCATCTGGGTGGGGGCTTAGCTGCTGGACAGAGTCAACAATCACCCTCAGTGATTTCTTTCAATGACTTCTTTCATACTGCATTAAAGCAGTACGTACTCCAGATATATCCTCCTGGACAACAGACTACTTGAAAGTTCGCTGGCTGCAAAATGAAAGAAACACAGGAAAGGAAATGACGTCTTGAAAGAATCAACGTTAACACCATGGTAAAAAATGATAACATTTACAAGTAGTTATATATGGAAAACACATTATTCTCAGAGCTATGCTGAGAAAGGAAAGATGGAGCGGGAGAAATAAAAGTATTTCATCGAGTTGCCTAAGTAGTCATTCAGGAATGTGAGGCAAAGGGGAAGAGATGCCTTGTCATCTGTCA
>VYZV01026541.1:25070-36824 GCA_013401275.1 Pandion haliaetus | reverse complement strand
TAAGTCATTCTGCCAATGAATCAATTAATTGAAAAAAAAAAAAGGGGGGGACGGGCATTAGAAAAACATTGTCAGGTTGTTACAGTGGTGGAACTTTAACTGTAGTAATACTACCAACCCAACATAATACTGTGGCATCACCTAAATCTGGTGACAGTGCAATTTGGTCTCAGATAAAGCCAGTGGTCAACTCTGATTTCCAGGGGCAAAGTTGCACATGCAGTTTGATACACTGCAGGCATGCAAGGCCCTGTCAGTTGACTTTAAACTTGCATTAATGAAGTTTTTGGAAGCAAATATTCTCAAAGACAAAAACTTCTCCTTTTTTTTTGAGTTTGCTTACCTCTTATTTTCCAGAAAGAGTTGGAAAAAACCAAGAAAGTGTGGTTTATTTCTCAAACAGGTGTTCATAAATGTCCCTTCAGAATATGTAGCAGAAGCCCAAATGTGACAGAGATATCTGGTAGACAGGCTGCTAGATGGACAGGTAGTATGGATGAGTGCAAGTTCAAGTGTATGCATGAAGTCTGTGGCAGAACCAAGAGCACAGTCAAACTCATTGGACTCCTAGCCATTTTGTAAGAGAACACCAGAATACAGGTTTGGAAAGGACACAGTACAAGAAGTCCAGATCCCTGCCATTGCAGGTAACCATGCACTAAGTATTTTAGGAGGTGCACAGAATATGTGTTCTACATAGTACTGAAACACTGTAGGCCACAGAATTCATTTCCAAGTCCTACAACAAACATGAGACCTATATCCAAACAAAAAAAGCTACATCTAGTAGTATGTCCCAGGAAGGCAGCAGACTTTTTTCCAGTGTTGTAAGCCTCTGCAGCCAAGGGGAACTTGTTAGAGAAAGCTCCCGGGCAACCACTGGAAAAAGACTAATTCTATAGAGGAACATGAAGAGTACATGCCAATCAGATCTGAATAAAGATTGTTTCCAGACATCAGTTTGGCATAAAGCTGTGGCAAACACACATGAAACAGATGTCTCATAAATTTCATTGCTACTAGAAGCATCTCCTGCCTTCAGCTGTGACCAGTGCCTCTGATGATCCATTAAGTGGAACATTCTTTTCTAAGTGTGGGGAAGCGTTAGACTTTCTGACTGCTTTCTGCACTGGTCTACTACAAAAAGCCCACTCTTGCTCAGTGAAAGTTCATAGGGAAGGAGATAAAAAAATTCATAGTGTCTGAACCCTTGCAGAAATGTCATGATTCTCCTAAAGCTTGTAGAGTTTGGTGATGGGCGTCTTTTTCAGGGTGAGGGTCTTTACCAAGATGAGATGACACTTTCTGTAGAAAACAGCCTTTCCTGTCGAGGACCCTGAGGTGGTGTATCCCTCCTGCACAGCACAGAAGTCGGGTAGGGAGTATGGGACTTTCCAAGGAGAGAAGTTTTGCCTTCAATCCTCAGTCCATCCAGCCCCAGCCAGGAGCCTTTTTTGTGCCCTAATGAGACAACTGTGTGAGAGCGTGTTTTATTTACTTCTGTGACTCCAAACAGTTGTGGAAAGCCACAACCTTATACAACTACAGTTAGGCCAAGCCCAGATTTTGGATGTTGGCTGTATGGAAAACTCTCAGTTATCATTGAAAAAGAGAGAATTTGATATTGCAGGCCATTGCTAGGCCATTGCAGAATGGCAAAATAATACTAATCTGCCTGGTTTAATTTTATAGTTCAGCAGTTTAGTTTCCATTGCTGTTGCTGAATTGCCTAGTTTCCTAATTTTTTTAAAGCATGAATTAGTGTTTTTGACAGTTAAATATATTCTCAAGACAGAGATAACTGACTGTAAACCTCATGTCACCCTAGGTTTTTCTCCTTGGGGTTTTCAGTGGGAGTTATTTGTGCTTCAGCTATCCTTTAATGACTATGTAACATAATAAAACCAAACAAACATTTAATGGAAGTTTACAAGAATGGATGAAGGAATTACTACAGTCTTCCATGTATATATATAGGCATAGCGTAAAATGCATCTTTTACACTTGCAGCAACATCAGCATGAAATACGAAGCATTATGGTACTAATGTATGTGCACATACAGAAGGAAGAGAAAGTACATAAGGATAACTGGTTTTAAATACTCTTTGATTATTAACTTTTCTGTCTTAAAATATTGCAGGATTTTATTACCCATTTTTTAAAAATCCCAGAAGCCTAGTTTGAGTTACATAAGAATACTTTAATGCATTTTTAAAATAGATGAATAACTAAAAAAGGGGAAAAAATCACTCCTACAATCTAGAAAGTATTTTAGTGGTTTTATTTAAAACTTCTAAAAAATGAGTTAAATGAAGGAGACGGCAACAAAGCCTTAAATATAGATGAGCTGACAACAACAGAGTAGGAAAAATCTCATATCATTCTGAAAGCTTGCTACAGCACTGCTAACATATTTTGTTACAGTGCTCTCAGTCCTTCACCAAATGTCTAATTTCAGATCCGCTTCACGTGCTTTCCTTGCAGGGTTTAATGTACGTGATTAATCTTGACTCGGCTTAATACTGCTAGGAATGTGGCAATGACCTCAGCTGAACACTGGCAAAGTGATTAATGTTACATGAACTGGGATATTTTTTACTCAGGATCCTGAATAAACACAGACATGCTGTATTCCGTTACAGACCTTTGCTCAATTGAAACTGTGCCGTGGTTTCAAAGAGTAATGTTTCAGATGCAATAAACAACGTTAGAGGAAACATGGCTCTTGTTAAAGAAAATGCTGTTTCAGGCTAAAGTCCCAGTGATCATAAAAGATATATGATGCAATAAACAAAATGAACCACAGGCAAGACAGGTCCATTCGATGACTAACCACTGATTGAATTTTCCAACACTCCTAGACATTCTGTGAGATAAACTATTCACAAAAGGTCCCTATTAAATATAAGGTTGTCATTTCTTTTTTATTTTTATAGTGAGGTCCAAGAGCTGTATGAATGTCCCCTATTGGTTGTTTGTGTTTTTGAATTTTTTATGATATGGGAAGACAGGCAAACAGTAGCTATGATTGTCAAATGTCTTAAATCAAGTAGAGAAAATGCAATAAAACACTGTTTCCATGGCAACACATTGTAACCCAGTACCTCTGGATTATGAACCAGCTCGCATCTATGATCATTATTTGTTGACAAGCATAAATTGAGCCTAAAAGCATTAATTTCAGAGATAAAACTGGAATGTTGAGCTAAGTAATAATAATGTTTAAATATTTCCAAGGTAGTGGCAGCAAATCAAGGCTAGTTATGCTTCCATTTACATAATGTTAATAAGCTAAATGAAAATGCTTTTCTTTTCAAGCCTTTCAGGAAAGATGTAACAAATATATACATCTCCAAACCCGTAAATACTAATTGACATGTATTCCGTGCTGCTAAAGGAATACAATAGGACCAATTATATAGAATGATCTACAAGATACTGTAATCAAATAATATGATTTTCATTTCCAGTTATTTGACAAAAATCTGGTGAAAAAAACCCCAAATATTTGAACACCTGTTTACTAACAACATCTCCCTCTTCTGCACACTATTTTCCTTATCGCCCATTGGACTTTTTTGTAGGTCACTATGAAGCACTAAAGCAGAAAAAAGGGAAATGAACTTTGTTGGCAGAATTTATGTATGTCTGTTATCACCACATACATTTCGAAAGCATAAAGGTGATCACTTTGTCTGTTTTTCACCACTCAGTAATAATTGACCGAAACAATCAACAAGGATGGTGAATCTGTTTCTGAATGCTTATCACTCTTGGTGCTAGTATTCACAATTAGAGCAGGAGCCCCTGGAGCTGCAGGTCATTTACAGAGGCTCCAAGAGCCATTGCAGGAAACTCAACACCAGGCATGTTGGACCTATTGCACATTCCCTACAAAGCTGCTCTGCAACCCTGCAGGTGTCCGTGGAGCTGCCTGGGCAGTGATGATCAGCTCCCTGCACAAAGCAACGCAGAGTAGCCCATGTACTGGAAGTCTGATCCTTCCATCTTACTGTGCATGCACAGAAACCATATCCCATGCCTTTCAATTATTTGAGATCATTCTGTTTCTAGAGTGGATCCAGTTTGTCAGTCTGTGGCTTTTTTCTACAAAAGTTAAGGTCTGTGAACTTTTTTAGAAATCATCTGGTGTCTTACAAACAGGCAGGAATGGGTATTCATCTTTGTGGCTGCTGAATCAAAATCCCTGCCATTTAAAGGCTTCAATATAACTTTCTTTTAGGCTGTGTGTCTTGAGTATTGCCTTTACATTGTTGCTGGAGTTTAGATAAGAGACTTGGTAAGATAGTTCCTAAACAGAGATTTGTACTCCCATGAACTTGGGACCATAGTTTAGGGGGCTGTTTAAAGGAAATTGGTTGTTTCCATTTTAGCTAAAGAAAGTCAGATTTGACCAGCACTAACCACTGGAAAGGGCCAATTCAATAAACATATGCAACAGCTTTGGGAACAATGGAACCAGGGCACAGCCATTTACGGCTCTAGAGTCTAGTTATGTGAGTGAATAAATCCTTCTTAAAATGCAGATAATTTTTTTTCTGGCTAGATGGCAACAACTTTGTAGACATTCCTATAACATTTTGTAAAAAGCTCTTGCCAATTGCAGAAAAAAGTGACTTACAGAGGTTTGCCTAGGAGAACACACCTACTCCTTCACAATCATTATTATGTAAATATCCACTTGAAGACCTTAAAATAAAAGCTTCTTGGGCTTCTTTATTTAGGACAATTGCTGTGACATATCTTAGTGTCTATAAATAATGCAGTAAGGGCTCTAATTCTAATCATCATTGCGCTTTATACATTTTTACATTTTCTATGGATTAGGGAAAAATGCAGAATTGACTTTCTTACAAATACAGTGGAGATGGAATTTTGTATTTTAAAGATCACAGACATTCCCAGACATTTTCTGGGTACCTGAAGGGCAACACCAATCCCTTAAGGGACTGGGGGAAAGTTGAAGTAAGAAAGCTAGTTGCACCTGTTTTTGGAAAATATTGTGTGAGCCTGAGAGTCTTCTAAGCTCAGTGATTCACTGAATGATGTATTGTGCTTGAAAAGAACCTTCAGTACAGAGGGAACAAAATGATATTTAAAAATCAGAGGCATGTAGTTCTTTTCACTTTACCAGTTACCTACCATAAATAAACTCCATGAGAGGATGAAGAATTAGCAATTAATCATTGTCATTCTAGCGTGGGCACAGTCAGACCATGCCTTTTTTTTTCCTGTGAGGTGGAAAGGCATCAACAGAAACCAATGGAAAAGTAGAATCTCTGTGCAGCAGGTTACCATTGAAGCAAACCCTTTTTCTCCTGATCTGTCTGTGACCTCAACACACTGTCCATAGCTTGAATCTTTCTCTTTTAGACAGAATAAGCATCCTGCTTGGGTTGTTCCTTCTGTATGAGTGCCTACCTCAGGTGCTAGATGTCCTTAGCTTGGCACCTCTGCATCAAACAATGCCTGAGATGTGCTCCAGTTTCCACAGGAGGAGCTCTGTTGCTCTGTGTTCTCCTGCTATATTGGATCTCAATACCTTCACCTTTCTTGCATATTGCATCTTCTCTGTAGATTGCTAATTATAAGGTGACTTTGGAGGTCATCAAAGCTAGAATTTTTGGATAGAATCCGAATTCTGAGGGTGATTTCTGAAGCATATTCCTATCTGAACAAGGAAACCCATAATCCTGTATGGAGGTAGATACCGCTACAGTTCTCAAGACAGTACTAAGTGTTTGAGCACTACAGTGATGGACAAAGTATAAAAGCCTATTCAGATTAGATAGCTATATATTTTTCTCAATTATGTTACTAAGAAAAGAGAGTTTAGAAAAAAGAGAACTACAAAGGCTGAACTTGGCAGCATCAAGCCTAGGCTTTTTTCAGAAATGACTAGACTGTTGTAATCTTCAGGGTGATTCTTGGGCTGTATTGCTTGAAGGAGATGCTTGTGATTTCAATGACAGGATCAAGCATTCTTCAGAGTTCTTCAGCAGCATTAGCAGTCACAAAGTTTAGGATCAGTGACAGTGGCTGAAACATCTCTCAAGGATCTGGTGCTTCTTTTGGGGAGGCTGTTTCAGTGGACACCATAGTTACATGCTTTGTCTTACAGCTTGATCTTCTTGCTCCATGGTGGTGCAAATTCTGCTTGTTTTCAGCCGTGAAGCTGGTGTGGGCCTGTTGCACTGCTAGGTTTTGGGTTTTTTTTGTCCAAAGTGTGCCTTCCTCAAAGTCAGTAGAGCTATCTGGAAGTAAAAGCAGAAGAACATAATTGTGGATTGGAAAAGTACAAGAACATCTCTTTCGCCCATTAACTTCCCAATTAAACACATCATTGGTCCAAATCATTTGCAAAGGCCAGTGCAAGGTCATGTAGTTTATGTTACTTAGGCAGAATAGTTTATAGTTGGCATATCTGTCCTGCTGAGCAGATGATAACGCAAACAGGAAATATATACATACATTTTTAAGGGGCCAAAGCAAAATCCACAGGAAAGCTTTAGGCTGCAGGAACTGTTTAAGGTTCGCCACATAATACATAGTTAGAGACTTAAAGGTTGAAAAACCGTAACAAATCTGTTGAGCTAATGTGTTAACTTTTCTTTCAAACTGCATATATACTTCTATGGATATTCATGGCTCTGTATTTGCTTTCAATACATCATGGCATATATGCTCACAGTTCTATGCTAAAAATCACTATGAAATTTGTTAAGCGGCGTTAATAAACATATGAAGTATCCCCTTTCTGTATTAGCCGTCATGATTAAAGGGTGTAGCTCACTGACTTCAGTGAGAATTTGCTCAGACAAAACCAAATTAGAAGCTGAGTGAAGCCAAATGAAATGACATCATACAGGAGTTTAAAATTGGGCCTCCTGCATCTTGGCTATTAACACCTGTCTCTCTGATTCAAAAGTAGCTTCATCTACATTACAAAATATTTCAGCTAAAAGGGATAATCTATGTCGAGTTACAGAAGCTTAGAAGTAATAATACAACATAAAACTCCAGGACGTTTGTACTGCTGCTTTGTCCAAGATACACTACAAGGGATTAATTTTCTAGTGGTAAATTCATGGGGTTTTGTGCGATGTTTTAAAATGCTGCAGCTTCGTGTTGCAGCCTTTTGCTCGTCACTGTGCCCCTTACCGAATGTTAAAGAAGGGCTCACAAGTGCAATGCTAAACAGCCTGAAGCAGGGTCCTTGGCTGCAACACAAACCCCTGCAGTGCAGCCATAACCTCTCAGGTGAGGTCAAGGCCCCACCTCTTGAACACCAACAAGTCTGGCAGGGCAGCCCACGCGTTGCTGCTCACAACCTACTTTCTGAGCCCCAGAGGCCCAATTCCAGCTGATGAAGCTGTTTGGAAGTCCTCCTTCCTTCACTGTGCAGGCCTGCCTCATGAGCGGCACATTACAACCCTAAAGGTTTATGACATTTGCATTTACTCTAATGCAATTATGACTATTGACTTGCACAGATTGAGAGTATGTTGCACTGGGAGCAAAATTTTTCTGTTTTGTTTTTTTTTTTCTTTCATTCGTGTTTCACAGAGAATATTTTTTACTCTGCTTTAATTAATTGGCTCATGGATTGGATTTAGAAGGTAAGTGACGTGTTTGCCTAGCTGCAAGCGAGAGTGCTTTATTCTTTAACTCCAGCTTCACAGAATGAAGTAGTAGCTGTCATAGCCAATCCACAGCATTTAATTTTCTAAACTCAGTTTTGAGAGAAAAAAAAATACCTCTACTCCTACCTTGGGAAAAGAAATAAGACCAAACCAAACTTGAGATAGTTGAGATTATGGTCTATTCGGATTGGGTGGGTGCAGGAAAGGCTGCTCTACTGGCATGCCCTTGTGCTACCTCCTCTTATCATTAGTAATTCTATTCCATTCTTACCTGATTATGCTGGGACACATTAACTGACTGGCAAATGAAAAAACTCCCTCAAATGCAAATTAAACAGGAGTTGCTGATACTGAACACAAGGAAGCTTCTCGTACTCCTTCCCGTCTGCTGACATGGAGCTGCCAGCTATGCTGACAAAATCTACCCTTCCTACAAAAATAAAAGACCTAATCTAGCAAATATTGCAGAAATTATACCTTTCTCATCTCCTTGGATGAAATCTGATATTCAGTAAACCCTTAACATTCAGACTTATTACTTACCTGACATTATATTTTTGAAATGCCACATTTCAACCTTTAAAATAAAGTAAAGAGCAAACGTAGATTGCATGGGCATGTCAAGCCCAATTGTTGAACCCATAGGCACACTTGAGCCCAGTCGTCAGGGGTGCATGATTTTTCCAGGGGCTTATCATCTCTCCCAGGTCAGTTCAATGACAACAGTAAAACTCAGCACCTTTGGGGGTTGGACAGATAGCAAAAAAACCAACATTTTAATGTATTTTTCAGGGTTTCCATTCTGGTCATCTTTCTAAGGTTCACTAACACCCCTTCCCCCCAAGTTTTAAAACTAGAAAGTGTCATCTGTGTGAGAAGAAGGCCAATCAAAGCAAACAGAAAAAAAACCCCTAAACAAATAAGGATTAAAGATAACTCCAAATAGACCATACACCAAAACGCACACACACACTGGAAAACTACTTGTATCTTTTCAATTTTGCTAGTATTCAGTTTTCATTTTTGGACCAAGACAAAGTCCTCATAAATTTGTTTTTAGAGCTATACTTGGTAATTTCTAAACTTTCTGCTTTATCTACCAGTGATTTCGTGGTGAACATACTACCATATTTTAGAAAAATTACATTTATTATTACTTTTTAATAGAGTGAAGGTCTAGGTGGACAGGAGAACATATTATGTAGTATGCATTTCTATGCTCTTTAAATACCTACCAGGCCTGATTCTCAGGCAAAACAAGGATCTGTGCCTCAAGGCAATGCATGCAAAGTGCATTCAACATTCAGGAATATTTGCTTTTGAAAGTACATGTGGTTGAATATGTTCATAAGCCATTAGTGTTAAGTGGGTACTTGTATTGTGGAGAACTGTACCCATCGAGACTGCCAAAAAAACCTGGATACGTTGTCAGGTTCACAATCAAAACTCCTGTTTTGTATTTACAATACAAAGCATTTAGGTAGCAAGCGTGGAGGATGGCAAGCAGAGAGACATGCAAAAAACACAGGGTACAAATGGCAGCTCATGTACTTTGAACTGCTTTCAGGGAAAATATGCTGATCTGCTGAGGTTCTATGTGAGTAGACTGAGCAAAACCAATTATTTTCTATTTTATATACGTCACATCATGTTACTTATACCTTTTTATTTTGTCTTGTTTTTATCTGGCATGCTTTTATTTTACTTCATCATTCAGATTAAGGCAATGAAAACTAAGAACTGGCACAGTATGAACTTACAATTTATTTAATACTTTGACTTTCCAGAGCTCAAATACGTCTGATCCATTTGTTTCATGGTGTTAGTTGGCTTAACCTTTTTAGATTTCTCCAAACAGAATAACTTGAGCTACAGCAAGCTGTTTGCCAGGGATTTGAACTCTGGAAAGAATGGGGGAAAAAGCCACTTGGCTCCTGCAGTGTGTTGGAGAAAATATATTTACTCTTGTTTGTGTGTTAGACTCCTGCTCACCTGGCTTCATTCTTATTTCTATGCCAATTCTGCCTGCACAAAATGCTCCCTTTTCCAACACTAATCCTGGTAAATGCTTCTTGAAATGTACAGGGCATGAGTTAAAATAATATTATAAATAGTATTCAATATGAATGCCCTTTCACTATAAGGTGAAGTGTAAATATAATGATTCCTTTCTATAACCTGTATTTGTTCCATGGAAAAACTATTGATGGTATGGTAACTGCATGAAAGGCTCCCCTGTATTAGCACACTCAGGTTCTTTACACACGTTATTTTAAAACATGGCTTCTTTCACTTTGACACAACACTGTGCCTTTTCTTTTTCCAACAAAAGGAAGGAGAAAGGGACGAGCCATACCATATAGCAATTCAGCTTGCACAAATAATAGAAGCCATTACTTACAGGGAGAGGACTTCAGCAGCTCTGAAAACGAGCTAAGGCTTATGGGGAATAGTCAGCTGAATAACAGAGCTGGGTGACTCTCAAGTAAGATTCAAGAGATAAAATCTCATCTTTATGCTTTTTTTTTTTTTTTTGCAGTGGGATGGTTTGTACAGAAGCACTGTGTTCAAGCAGGATGTTGATATTCTGGAGAAAACACAAAAAAGAATCAGAAAAGAAATTCAAAGGCTGGAAAACAAGCCTCCCCGTGAAAGATCTGGGGTGTGCAGTCAGTTTTGTTTATCACAGAGAGGTTAAATGGGACCATTGGTCATAGTTGCAAATTCCTACAAGGAATCAGAAATTTCATGATATGGACTTCCATCAGAGACATAACTGCATGGAACGAATTGGTGATAGACTCAAGACCATCTCAGTGCAATCTTGGTGGGAGGCATTCCTTTTAACAACAAAGATCAGTAACTTTACAGTATGCAAAGATTTTTGATAGATTCTCCATTGCTGGTCCAAACACCCTGCCCCAAGCAAATAAGGGGAATATGTGCCCAATTCTGGACATGACCTACAACTCATTTCTTTGGCTTCCTTGCTCCAGGCTTCTTGGGCAGCAGTACAGCATCAATGTGGGGCAGGGCTTCTCTTTCTGAGCAGCAGTGACCTGATATAACCATCCTCTCAAGGTAGAAAGTGCCTGAGAAGACACAGTACATGCCTTCTCTGCTAGACCTGGAGAAGGGGAATGGCAAGAGGCAATGCACGGCAGCCACTTGCCAGCATATTCTGGCCCTGCTGGTACAAGGAATAGCCATCACCCCCATCCACAGCCTGGCAGGACATGTGGGGATCTAGCAGGGCTGGGGAATATGTGACATGACTGCTGGACACATGATACGTGGTACGTTTATCATCCTAACACTGTGTCTCTCCCACTGTGGCAAGCAGCATTAGCTTCCATGAGTGTGAGAGTAATCTAGCAATCATCCAGTCCTTGCTTCAGCTTGAGGAAACAACATGAGTGTTCCTTGTTTGTGTTTTAGCAGTGTTTTTTTTTTCTGATAGGGTTACACGACCGAGAAAAAAAACCCAACAAAAAACCCAAATAAAGAGCACTGATTCATTTTGTATGAGTCACTAGGCAGCCTTCATGTCAGGATGACATTGAAACACTAGTGACCCCGCTGGGATAGGCTCTGTTTCTAAATGAAATGCCCATGTTATTTGAATCTCTTTTTGGATAGCTTCATTTAAAATGGACCAGTTTCGCACTGTCAGTGCCCTTCAACAGCTTCGCCTGAGTCTCCACATTATCCTCAGGTCAAATTAGAAACCTCGTTCAGCCAGTCACCATGGCTGGCTCAGAGTAAAGAAAGTTACAGTCAGAGTAATAGGAAATAATTTCAAATAATGTCTTCTTATGACTGTGAATTCTGAGGTTTTGGTTTTCTGAAATATATATATAAACACACACACATGAAAAGAGAGAATGTTTGACAGGTGGTATGTTTTCCAGCCTCTTACAGCTCCAAAAATATTCTAAGGAAGATTTTTATGGTCAACGTTTTCCGATTTAGCACAATTATAGCAGCTGAATATTTGACTCGTTTTCCTTGGAGGAGTATTTTCAATGGATCCTTATACAGCAACAATCTCTCTATTCTTCTGAAAACTGTGGGTTTGGGGTGGTTGG
>VYZV01026541.1:0-25059 GCA_013401275.1 Pandion haliaetus | reverse complement strand
GTTTTTTTTTTTTTTTTTTTAATGTAATGTCTGCCACATTCCACTGCAAAAAAATTATCCCTGTACTCTTCTTTCTCCTTTGCTTCTCTGCTACTTGTCATTTCAGGTGGATGATGTAAAGTCTTATTAATGAAGAAGCAATCTGTGATCAGCATCTGAGAGCTCTTTATACCCTGTGCTAACAATGTTTTGATATAGTCCCCCCCCTTCTCCCTCCCCCAGCTGGCTTCCTTCGCTGCCTGGCGGTGTCTGCTGTGCTGCTGCCGAAGCCCTCGCTGGCAGGCTGCCCGGCAAGCAGCTCTCCTGTAGATTTCAGCCTCTCTCCAGGAGTTGCCTGCCTTCAGCATAATGGGCAACATTGAAAGCAGCAAGGCGTTCGGTCGACAAGGTCAGAGTGCCTTTCATTCCTGCAATAATCAACCAGTGTAGCTCTTCCTCAGACCTGGGGAGAGAGAAGATAGAGGTCAAAAGAGCAATTACATTTCACGTTGACTCCAGGAAAGGCTTGGAACACAAAACTGAAAAGAAAACAGCATAGAGCTCTCTCCCACATTCCTTTTCTGGTCATTATTATTAGAACAGTGCAGCAACCATGTCCATTATAAGCACTGTAACACGAAGAACCATTTTCCTCTGGTGGATGAGATCTTTCCTCTCAGACGTTTAGCGCTGTCAGCATATTGCAAAGGAATGTAAATGAGAAACACCATGTATAACCAGATACAGTGAGGAAAGGCTATTAATTAAGTTTAAAATGTTAACCCTAGCCAACTGTGGAGCAAGTAGTTGCACTAATTTCATCTGTAATCAGTCTTTGAATTATCCTAACTTTATTTATTATTAAGGCAATAATTTAGGGAATATAATTTAGATGGAAATGTCAGTAATTTTCTTCTGCCATATTGTCATTACAAAGCTGTCTTTATTTGACCCTACAGCTGCTGGGCCTAATTACTTTAATGGCATTAATCGTAGTGACCATTGTGGTATTGTAGCTTTTAATTGCTATTACTACATAGCTGAGATCATTGTGAAATGCGTCATGTTTGTTTCACAGACATCTTCTGTTGCTTCCTTATATTCTCAAAGCATAGTCTGCCAAGGATTTAGCCAAAAAAATTGCCATGGAGCATAAAACTGAGACAGCCCTTTAAGCAGAGAACCTGCAAACTCTAATGTTAATGTAGTGTGATAGTAGAAGAATGCAACTGATCCATTTACTCATTGCCCTACCCTGTTTTTATGAAAGCTGAATTAGCTTGGTGTTGACAAAGGATTAAGAAACTTGGTAGTGACATTCCTCACTGTAAACAAAACCTCCCTCATTCCACATTTCACACTGAAGGCAGTCACTTCAAGAATATTCACTTCTTTGTTTCCAGCTATAGAATGCAAACATGGCTTTATTCCATGGTTTCCTACGAAACGAAATGTGAGTACAATGTCTCTATCCCACGGAACACCTGGTATGATTCAGTCCTCTGTTGAAAGCACTATATCACTAACGGATTGAAAAACATATTTATTTTATCCAATGTGACAAGCAACAGGATTTTTTTATTTATTTGTAACATTATGTGTGCATGGTGAGAGGAAAAGAGGTGCAAAATTTCACTCAAGGTCCTTTGAGAGAGTTCAGCTCTCTGCAAGTACAATACAATTAGTAGGCAACACTTAAAAATCACATGTAAACAGAGCATTGCTCTAGGCCAGGTCCTAAAACTTAGATCTCACCAAGGCAAAACAAATTGAGGATTCAGGGGCAGCTGAATCAACACCAAACAGGGATTTGGTTAGATGGTGGAAGCTGTTCACAGCCTGGTGGACTATATTGCTGTAGCCCAACCAGCTCTGATATCTCTCTGATCATGGCAACGTTCAACCTGTTGGGAACAGTGGTTAAGATTCAGTTGTGAGAATTGGCACCATTTTCTCTTCCATTTTAGTGATATCTGCTAGAGGCAAATGCTATTCAAATGGTTGACACAAGCTGTTCTAACTGTGGGTTTTTGGTTTTTTTTTGCTGGCTACCCCTTGCTAGAGGAATGAGTCTGAAGTGGGAGCTCTGTGGTGTGTATTGTCAGGAAAGATACAGCCTGAAAAGGATGGTTTGGGATGGTATTGTAATGGAAAATTCTGCTCATTTCCCTTTTTCTTAAGTACAAGTCAACTTTACTGATCTATGAACAGGTCACAGGAAAGAAAGTATTTGTAAAAATGTTCCATGGGGAATAATCCTGCATTAATAATCAGCTAGATAGTCTGTGTGGAGAAGGAGGAATTAAAGGAATGCAAATGTTAACTTTCTCATTACTATTCTAAAAATCACACACAATCCTTTCAGAATATGACAAGATGCATCAGTTTTCCCTTTTTGAAGACGTTTCCCTACCATGATGACATTTTCAAATAATTAGAAATACATGATACACCTTGAAGATTTGCTCTTTCAAACAGATATATTGATTGCTCACCTCTGCATTACCTGGGATAACCTTAACAAAGGAGATGCTGCATCAATAAGCGATCTTTATTCTGTACTGTTGCCCTCATTAAAACAGGTGATAAGGCAAGGCCATCCTTTACAACTAAGAAGAGATTACTTTATTAAAGAGGGACTTAGCTGAACGACCTGATGTTGGGTGCAGAGACAGATATTATACAGAAAGGAGAAAAATGCAACACTGGTAAATTATTGCTAAGTCTGTATCACCTGTGTGTTTCCATTCCTAGTTTATTATTAAGTTCCATACCAGCAGTATACAGAATTTTTCAGTCATGTCTAATTTATAAGATGAAAGAATTCATGGAGCCCTTGTGTCATGAAGCCTCATCATTTACTGAAAATCTTAGGCTGCTGGTTTAGGCATGTGTAAGCTGGCAGTGCTGCCAAAATCACAGCCATCCCCATGCACAGCAAATGTTGCCCATACCCTCCATTGTGCTGATCTGCAACATGCCAGAAGCCGCATCTGTGAAGCAGAGACTAAAAGCAGCTGAGGGAACTGATCCATCCGAAACACACGGAGACAGTTCATGCTGGGCTGTCTTTCAGCTGTATCAATTTCCTGATCCCGTCTCATGACACAAGAATACAAGCATTTCTGCTGGCTCCAGCTGCAAGGTGACACCAGCCTGGAGAGGAGCAGGCAGGAGCTAAGAGGACAGAGATTTCTCCAGCAGCAGGGATGGCATAGGTGCACCTCAAAGTACAGCGTTAATATTCTGGCATAATTCCATGATCTCTTCCCTTGACTCTTTTCTACGCAATGGAAACTAACATTATTGCAAACAAAATGCAGCTATTAATTAGCTAAGTATGTCTGACAATGGCATTATAACTGCTCAGAGATGTATTTAAGCCTGGCTTTTTTTTTTTAAAGTAGTGACTGTGATTCAGGTTGCTTAACTGCATACCTTAAAAGATGTAATTTTCAGAAAACTGCATCCTACTTAATATGTCTCATGATAAAAATGGAAACATTCAAAATGGTGGCCTCAGGGCATGAAGAGAAGATGAGCAAGGCCTGGATGTGGACGAGCCACAGAGAGGTCAGACATCCTGGCTTACATCACTCAGCGATTGTAGCAGAGCTCAGGGTAGAGCTCGTTTACTGGGACGAGCGTTTGGGGTGGCTGACTAATGGATGTACTTCTCCAGACAAGAAACTGTGTTAGTTTACTTCCTAGTCTCTATATAGTTACTGTAAGGAATAGCTTAGAAAAGTACAAACCTTCCCAACAGCAGAGGATGTAGTTCAATCTGTTAAGAAATAATAAAACCTTTTCTATAAAAGTTAGGGAAAAATCTCTCATCAACATTGTTCAGAACAGGAAAAAGACCAACAGTCTATAAAATGTGTGTATGTGCTCTGTTTATGGAAATCTATGCAATATGAAACATATGGTAATGCCACATGGAAAGAAATATTTCAAAAAATATTTGGTAAAGCAATAAGCCTGTCAAGGGAAGAGTTAGTGATGGAGCTTTTTAAATAATATGTTAAACATTTCAATCCAGACTTGCCCTCATTTTGTAGCTTCAGCTCTTATTGATGGAAATTATTTATTTAATTTCATTTTACTTTATTTTCTGGTACCTATCCAGACTTCCTGGGATCCTCTAAAATTTAATACCCAATCAGAAAATGTAGCATTTCCCTGTAAAAAATCCTTATTCATTAAATTGCCTATTATGCATTTTCCTGTTAGCAGGTTCTCACAGAACCCTAAAGGAGGCTTGACAATAGCACAACATAAAAAAATCAGTTAAGTCATCCATAATTTTTAGCTCCTTCTCTTACAAACTTGCAGACTTCCTAAATACCTACAAAGATAAGAACTTTGCAGCATGCCCTGAAGAGCAATGAATGTACAGCATGGGACAAGGTAGAAACAAGAGTTGACTAAACTACTGCAAAGTCAAATCTTTTATCATTAGAAACTGCTCTTGAAATCAAACTGAGTTCCTTTGAGGTTGATCCTTATTAGAATATGACAACCTGTAGAACAACTGTGATGCAAAATCCCCCTTGAGAATGACTCCACAAACATGCCTAAAATCTCCATGTTAGCAATCCCTAAATCTCCAGTGATGTCTTTCCAACAGCCTCTCGATCTCCGTAAATTGCCAACAAGATCTGCTTTAACACAGCTGGTCACCAGCGGTGGTTCTCACTGTTGTCATTCAAAGCAATTCCCTACCTCTGATCACACAGAAAAAACTGCAGCTTCTAAAAGCACACCCCCGGAAGCACTATAATAAACAGCATATGCTCACACTGATTTATCTCTGCCATCTCTCCTGTGTATTGTTGATGGCCAAACTGCCATCAACACCATACAGACTAAAACAGAAAATGGTCCAGCTTCTGCTGTCACAACATTTCTTTCAGTGCTTCAAGTCATGGCTTCATGTCATCTCATGTTTTCCTCATTGAAACTAAAAGGCAGGGTAACCTGTCTGTACTACAGCTTGTAATTACACTACATGTTTTCTTTGGTGGTGAAACAAGCTTAAGAAGTTCTTCCCTCCACCTGTCCTTGGCTGCTTGTTTCTACCTGCACACCAAAGATTATTGGCCCTTCAGCAGGGGTGGTTCAGCAATCTGGAGGGGGCCATGCTGTTCCCTAGAGCATAAAATGACATATTAAAAAAAAAAAAAAAAAAGTTGGGCTTTACTGTTCAGAGGACCTCTCCAATACTTACATGGAAAGTTTTTCTTTATCTTCTTTGTCGTAAAAGAAGTGATGCTTACTTCCAGGACAGAGAACATGGAGAACTGTTGAGGAAAAAGTGCCATGTAAACCTAGAAAAAACAGTGCATAGGGAAAAACTGCATATTGTGTCCCAGCATACATTGTAAGATTTGTTTTAATTAAAGGCTGTTTCATGAAAAGTAGTATACAATTTAAATAAATTAATACACAAGTGGTGTATCAAGGCCAGTTGCAATTAATTTTCTCTGGTGGTGTTGTCCAACTTAATAGACAGTTATGACCTTTCAAAAATGGATTTCCATTTATTGTTGTTTTCCCCAAAGAATAGCATGCAACATTGTTATGAATTCTTCAGGAGCTATTATAAATATTAGGAAGTCCACAGGAATAAATGATGGCCCAACTCTTACACCATGAAGTGCAGTTAACTCAAATATACTTCCGGACAGAGGATGTTAACTTATGAGAAATAAGAGCAGTGAATTAGCAAAGTCTTGTGGAAAAGGAAAAAGCTGTGAAAGAGTAGCGTGTCTGGATGAACACCACATATGCATGAGAACAGACTTTATATTTGGTTTTTATAAATCTAGGTATGAAAATGCTTCAGAGGGTGAACAAGGATGCTGAAGTCTTTCCAGTGACTCCATGTATGGTTGCTGAAACTTCTGCAGCTTTTTCTTCGTCCTGGTTTCTCTCAGTCAGTATTCTTCACTCCCAAATGAAATCCCTCTGAAGACTTTATAAAATCCAGGAATAATATCTCAACTCATTTTCTGTGTGCCATTGCCAGGTGTGCCTCTCCACATGGCTCCTTAAAAGTGTGGCTTGGATGTCACAAAGAGAATCCTGCTGGCCATTGGATCCTCAGCTTCCCAGAATGTAAAAGGGAGATTTTCTGCGGCACAATGGACATTCACTTTATCCCTAAGCCAATGAATAAATCACATAAAGATATAATTGATATAAATGCTAATATATTTTATTTTACCGTTTATTTGTAGTTCACATTTTGCTATTACGATATTTAAGGTTTATTAGTTAATTATTTTCATTATTATTTTACTTAATAGAAATATAAATAACTTTAAATAATTAAATCCGTTAATAAAATATTTGGGTTTTTTTGCTGCTGGAGACAACCTCTGAAGAAAGTCTCAGTGATTCTTTGAAGCATTTCTTGAGATGAAAAATAATGCAGTAGGATTTTTTTGTGGTGATTTGTTTAATTTTTTTGCAATAAAATGTCAAGAATAGAGTTTTTGTTCTATGTTGCTGTTTACAAGACTGTTATCAAAATGTCTTGAACAACAAGCAATTGAAACAGCAATTAAAGACTGAGTGTATCCACCATCTTTGCATTTCCTATGCTTTGCTCATGAGGAAAAGTAGATTTCAAAATACATCCAACAATGTGCAATGAAGCTTGGCCTGCTCATTTAGAAATTCAAGCTCGTGGCATGATTTCCTCTCCTATTGGTTTCAAAGACAGTCTTGTGTGCTAAGTCTATGATGGATACTATTCAATCTAAGGACCTGGCAGTCGTAATTTTCCTCCCCTTTCAATATATAAGGGATACAAAGACATGTAAAGAAACTTCAGAATAATTCCTTCAGGTGAGTTTTAACAATCGTTTTGTGCAAAGGTATTTGTTCAATTTCCTTCAACAATTTTCTTGTAACTTTTGATTAAATTGAATCATTATCCACAGAGTAGGTGGTATAATTTTGGTTATGATCCACATTTGCTCTTTCACTTAATAAATGGATGTAAGCCTCATTTTATCAGACAAAGTCAATCCTGCTTTAACAGTGGAATCACTAATGGGCTCATCATTTTTCATAAATCTTTTTGTTGCTCTTCTGTTCCCTTTAGAGCCTTTCTTACTGTTTTCAGCTTTTTGGCCTTTTACAGCTTTGCTTTTCTGTATTCCCTTCACTTTTCTACTTTTCTCTTGTCATCCTTTCTTCCTCAGTAAGTGTCTTCTGATGCTCCCTGGTACTCTCATCAGTTTGCAGTTAACTTTGCCTGCTTATGTTTCTCCTTTTTAGAGTTAGTATTTTATGTACTCACCTAGTCCCACAGTCTTCTAACTCTGCCTCTGTGGACTAATATAACAAGAATTGTCAGATTAATAAGATGCATCATGACTATCTTTAGCCCTTTCCACACCCATATGAACAGCACCTGGAGCAGGAATCAGCACAAAGTTTAAACAGTCTGCTCCCTCTCTGTGATCCTGCTAATCCTGTACTATTGTCTGTGATATAAAATAGCTTCAACAACAAGACTCATGTGTGCCTCAGACCCTGAATGCCCTATCATTTGGTGATTTTGGTGGGGAAAAGGGAGGGGGAGGTGATGGTTTTGTTTCCATCTCGCTGGAGAGGCACCTGGTGATATGACTTTTTATGCAAGTTTTATACTTTCTACATGTTTTTAAAAGAGAGATAAATGGTCCTCAAAGGAAAGATTTCAGATAGCCTTCTGCAGGAGGAGACCTCAGCCTGGAGATTCAGAACAAGGCTGCTGTACCCGTTGGCCTGCTAGGAGGGTAACTTCAGTTCTCTATGTGCCGGCGCTGCTGCACCCTGTTGAGACATGCCTGACTCCTACCAAGCCCTCCATAGGCATACCATGCATGCAACCCATTCAGGCACCCCTCTCAAGGACCTCAAGTAACTTAAAGTTTTCTGCTGTGGCTAGAGTTGTTTGGAAAATCTGGCCCTAAGTAATGTGGGAACAGAGGTGTTGTGATAAAATTTGGAAAACCACCTGAATTAAAGCATGTACCTTTAGAAGGCTATTTTCTCTATATTCCTTATCAAATTAGCAAAGAAAAATAGGTTCTGCCTGGGGAAGCAGGTACTTAAACAGGCTGACTCACCCACTGCAGTCTAACATCCTGGTTTAGGCACTTTTTGTAGAAATACAACGTGACATGTAGGAAATCCTGCCTTTAGACTCCACCAGTTTGGTGGATTAGATTCCACTGATTTTCTATTGTCATTTTGCTGATAAAATATTTGACCTATTGATCTTAGTGTAGTAGTCAGAGATCCAAAAACGTGTATTTCATTTAGGAAGTATGTTGCTTTCCTAAAACAACTGTAATAATATACTGCAGTAGCACAGAAGTAGGAGACAAGTTCTCTTGGGTATTAGAAGAACTATGTTCTCTTCTGCAACTTTTAAAAAAGTTGAATATAAGCGTGTGCAGATAGAGGTGAACACTGCTGACATTGGTGGAAGAAAGGAAGACCTATTGTTAATAGTTTCCCAAGAACAACTGTTATTGGGTAAACCATTGTATTGAGCATTTGGGGGCTTTATATAGTATAACCAATCAGGCTATACCAAATGCAATTTTATGCATTTGCTATAAATTGTTCATGCTGCAAATCAAACAGGAATTCTTGTGTTATATATGTAAATAGAAGTTTCAGTCACATTATTGGCTAGTTAGGTGAATGTTTTACCATTTGCATTTGCAAGGATTTAGGGAATATTGAAGGTGTGTTTTCACATAAAATTGTGTCTAGCTAGGTATGTTTATAGCAGATGAGGACCTGTCCTTGAGGATAATGATATGGTCATTTTCTATATTTGGTGCTCCTTGGGTGAAATCTTCAAGAAGAAAACTGTGAAAAAGATTCAAATTTTGCCACAAATTTAGTGAGAGAATTGTATTTTGCTTTGCATACTTTTGGAAGCACCATGCTAGGCCTAAAATAGCTTGTGACAAAAGACACCTGTAATAAATACTACTCCAATTCAGAGGACTATCAGTAAGAACTGTACATAACTTCTCTCAAGTTCTAGCTCATTATTAATTCAACCATTTGAATGCTAGACAAAAACTAGCATTGTCCAGATGTCCTGGTGTGAAAGGATCAATGGAGAAAACAAGAAGAGGCAATGTTTCCTGCACAGATAGATGACGAAACACTGTTAAGGAAAAGAGACGAACAGATGGAGGGAGCAGTGAAGAAGGAAGCCAAAACAGCAAACAAACAAACAAACAAGCAATCAAGCACTCTCCGTGACACAGATTACACTCCAGGCTTCAAGAATGCTTCTGAAAACATGTAAAAGAAAAAGACCTGCAAACCTTTTTTGTCTTGGCTGTCCTGTGAACAAACAACTCTGTAGAGTCACAGGCTCTTTCTTAACTGTGGCTACTTGCAACAGATTCACTGTCTTATTTTTGCATCATGCAAAAGGAAAAATGTGCCTGATAAGAAAAATTAACATGTGTGATACAGCAAGCAACAGTTCCTCTAGAGTCCTGGGCTTAACCACAGAGTAATAATAAAAACAAAGAGTAGTAGTAAAAACAGTTACACAGCTATAGTTGTATAACAGACAAAAATGATGATCATTTGAAAGGTCAAATGTGCAATCATGCAGAAAAACCTTGCAGCGGTAGCTTGCCTAACCTGTTCCTCAGTTACCATAGCTGAGAGTGGATCAGTCTTGGTGCATGCAGTTGTCTCCTGACAATTGCATAACTACCCACCTGCAAATATCAAATTCACATGTTCAGTCTTTTTTACTGAACATATGTGCTTACACATGCAATATAATTCTGACTCTTTAAAACAATCAAAGTGCTTAACCTGTATTTGATGATTGAAATTCTTGTCCACAAAGCAGTAGGAACATGAAACCTGGGCTGTCACCTGCTCCCTTGTGATTGCAGCCAACAGCAGAGCACCCCATGCATATGACCAGCCACAAAATAACTTTGCTTTAGCAAGTCTTTCATATAGAACAACAAAGGGAGAATGAGTTACAGGGAAAGAGTGAGGAAGACCAAAGACATTACTAATCTCCAGCATTTCAAGGAATTTCTTATACGGGAATGAAGAGCAACAGGACAGTTATTGTTACTGATTAAGAGAATGAATTGGTTGGAAGTCTTCAGAACCTCAGGTGTTACAAGCAATAGACATACAACACAATAAAAGCCCCAGCACTACACAAGATTTCACAATTCGTTTTGGCTCCGTCTGCTAGTTTATCCACTAGTATTCAATAGTGTGCAATCATGATGCCCAGAGGTATTCTGATTAAGTTCTCAGAATCAACTCTGCACAGAAAACAAGGCTTTCTTCTCTAGCAACTCCTTGTTAATGTAGGGTCTCTCTCCATGACTCCTGCTCAGGGTTTCAGTTGAAAACTGAAAATGCTCAGCTGTTTTACTTTGTAAAATGATTGTACTAGTTCCTTAAAACCTTTGTGTGTAAATTTAAAAGAACAAGCAGAACAGCTGATTTGGATGCATACCAAATGTATGTACCTGCAGATACATGCAAAATCTGTGTTTGTAAGCCTAACAAGCCATTCTGCAAGTTCCTGTTCACACAGGCATGAGCGTTAACATGCCTCACCAGACTAAATCTTTAAGCACAACACTGCAACAAAGGCGCTTTACTGCAACAAAGGCGCTTTAAGAGAACCTGTGTTAAGACAGCTTCATAGTCCTCAAGTAGTATATCAGAGATTTGACACTGGCCTGAAAAGGTAAGAAAAAGGGAGGCTAGCTGTGGACCACTTGGGCATGCAACTCCACTGAGGTTCATGAGGCAGTTTTGTAGATGAGTGATTTCCAACCTGGGGAATAGGGCTGTGAGCTCTGGAAGGCCGTTGAACAAGGGGCGCTATGGCTGATGCTATGAGTCTGTCTACTTTGACGGCATGAAGCTGTTGTGCCTGCATGTGTGCCAAGCAATCCAGTCTAATCCTCAGACCCAGAGAACTTAGTGGGGTTTGCTTGTGGTTACAAACCAGAAGAAATCAAGCAACAGTGACCTCCATAACTACAGCAGTCCTGCCAAGGGCCCTGGGCTGTTTTGCAGATAAGTAAAGGAAGGAGGGTGCAGAGATAATTCACAACTATCTCTCCATAAAGCAGAGCTCAGCTGACCCAAAGGCATAGCTAAAAAAAGATAAATACTAGAATCTGCTTAGCTTTGTCATATTTGTGCCTTGTAAGCATTATTTTGAGGTTATGCAAAATAATTGAGTCAAACCCACAATGGCCCCCCCATCCCCCCGCCCCGGATCTAAGGTTTTATTGTTGCTTTTGTGAAGGGAGTCTAACGTGCTGTTTTGTTAGAAAATGAAGCTCAGTTCATAGACATATGATTAAAACAGCTTCTTTCCTCTCCCCTAAAAAAAATAAAATCACATGAGCTCACTTAGAAAAAGCAACAGTCAAATCCTGGGGTTTGCTGTAGTATACAAAAACACTTAGCACCATTAACCGTTTCCTGGGATAATCAACTTATGCAGCAGCAGTGTGAATAAATGAGTGAAAGGCCTCAAAGGATTTTTTTTCTTTTATCCAAGCCTGCTGTAGAAGTGTGTAAGGAACAGTTGCAGGGGCAGTTCAGCAATCACAAAAACAGAAGACACCAGGAGAAGGGGGAGACCGATCAGACATGAAAGAGGGCAGAGGAACATCAAACACACAAAACATCATTTGGCAGTTTTCTATGAAGGTTTGTCTTCAAGCTATGTGACAGTAGTTATTTTTTATTATTATTATTGGCCTTGAAACTTCTTCCAAATTCCACAGTGAGGGCAAAATGTTACTATTTCCTTGGCTGCAATTTTGAGAAAGGTGCAATAAAGGCCTTTTTTTGTTCTTTTTTTTTTTTCCCCTCTTCTGAGGATGTCGTTGCTAATGGCCTGATTCTGTGTGGTGCTGGGTGACCTCTACTCCCATTGAGGCAGCACAGCACTCAGCAACATTCACAATGGGTCTTTTTTTCCCAAAAGGTATGAAAAAAATACTCAGTAAACCCAATAGCTATTAAACTAAAAAGACAGGAGAAGAAAGCAGAGAAAGGCTTATAGCTACAATGTGTAGACCTGCTGTAATGCCAAATGCTTTAACTTAGCATGGCCTTGGCTTAACTTTCATGTCAGGACTGACTCTGAACTGTGCTCAGACAGCTCTGCCCACTGGTGCACAGGCTGCTTCAGAGAAGAACGAGCTGTTCCGTCACCCCAGCTTCATCTTTTACCATGCTGTGCCATTGTGCAACATCAAGAGGTGCCAATTCCAATAAAGGTCATGTTGTTAATGGGGGGGAAAAAAAGAAAAGTGCTCTCTCTGCAAAAACTGCATATTAAACCTGTGATGTTTAATCTGATTCTGCTGAACTTGGGCTGGCACAGGCAGTCCCAAACTCCACACAGTGCAGGATTTAATGCTATTGGGAGATAATTAATAACAAACTAATCTCCACCCCAACACCTCTGCAAAGAACAAGAGCCAGGGCATAGCCGGCTCTAGTGCCAACTCCCTGCAGTGCAGTTCCTGCCAAGCCAACATGTTATAATATGAAAAATGGGTGCTGAAAAGTTTATGTCAAATAAGGAG
This sequence comes from Pandion haliaetus, assembly GCA_013401275.1. Classification (NCBI taxonomy): domain Eukaryota; kingdom Metazoa; phylum Chordata; class Aves; order Accipitriformes; family Pandionidae; genus Pandion; species Pandion haliaetus. Next base: position 12,448 of record VYZV01026541.1, on the reverse strand, counting down.
GTGTAGGAGTACTCCCAGCTGAAATAAAAAAATAAATAATAAAAAAACCCCACCCCCAAAAAAACAAACTAAAAAAGGCCTTTGAAAAGGCACATAGCTACATGGGAAGATCCCTCACTGCCTGTTCAGATCTCCTTTCTTGCTGAAGGAAAGAGCAGCCAGGTCCCTGGGCAGCCTCTTAGCTGGAGTAGGAGTAGGTGTGGTACAGCACCCTGGCAATCTCTGGTGTCACACCAGTTTACATCTGCTGAGGATTCAGCATGTCTTTTGAACAGCTGATCAGTATACATAAGCTCCATTTAAAATTTACCTGAGTCTCACAAATTATGGTATTTAAGTAATTAAAAAATTACCCTTCAGCCAGCTGAATTCCCTAACTTTCCTATAGAAGTTTGAACCATAACAAATCTGTGGAGCTGTTCTCAGCAGGCTGGTTAGACTCAACCTACTCCCTGTAAATGTAAAGTAGCAGATATGTTTGTTGTGCAAGTAACAAGGTCACTGACTGTTCAGCTGTAGGAGCAAACTCGATTAATACTGGTGATAATCTTTTGAAAGATAGTAATTTATCTCCATTTGAAGAGTATTATCTTTGTTCTACAGCTTTCACAGAGAACAAGGTTAACAAATACTCCGTGATGAATTTTTGAAAGCTTTAGTCAGATCTTGTACATTTAAGCCTTTCTAAACGGCTGTCAAAGGCAAGGAAACAGTGTCAAATTTGTACACAGACTTACCTAATGGCCTTTATCTGCAAAAGTGTTTTATGATTTATACAGTCTCTACCTTTACTTAAACAATTTCTCTTTTGCTCTGTAGTGAAGGCAATCTTCTAGCATTACTCACGTGGGACAGATTAGCCCCGAAGACTGATCTTACTGAAAGAAGTTAGAAGATTCAAAACATACAGAGATATGATGCAAACTGTGTGATAATCAGCTTCTATTACTAATTGCTTGTGTGTTTGGATATAAAAGTTATAAGTGCATTCTATATTGAAAGGGATTGTGCTCATAAAATATTTTCTCTTCTGCTTAACTTAGAAGTAAGCTGTCACCTTCAGTGATGTTGCATAAATCTGAATAAAAGTGCGTATTTTCTATCCTTGAAATAACTTTAGCAGCATAGGTAGGAAAGAGTAAGAGCTCCACATCATATACAAATTCACAGAGCTCTTACTCTCAAGAAAAAAGGGAAGAAATGATTCCTGGATTTCATGAAGAAATAATCCACATTGCATACTATGTATATTGTTTAGAGAACTGGTTCTTATAGTCTCTTTCTGGGGGGTCTTTTTCTTTTGTTACATACAGGATAGATACCTGGATAACAGAAAGAAGCTACGTATCTATTTATGCATATAAATTACGTATATGGGAATGGTTATGCATATGTATATGTACACATATACATACACATGATATATATATATTTATGTATCTATATCCATATATGCAGACATGATGTTTATTTAATCATAAGGCCTTTAATTTTAGGAGTATATCAGAATGGAAAAGCAGAACAAATGCATCAAGACTATATGTTTCTTTGCACATATTCATACTGATGAAATTCCTGTGCAATTGTTCTGTGATCAAATGCTCTCAACTGGTTAGGTCATGCAGTAGATTTTGTTGGCTTCAGTGAAAAAGATTTTGAGGCTACTTAAGCATAAAGATATAATTTTAAATACACATTCTAAATTGAGAGTTTGCACCTGAAATTGAAACAAGATCCTTGATAACATTAGTGCCACTTGATCTGAGGAGTTGTAACTCCTGTTTTTCTTAGGACGTACGTATGAGACTGTAGGTATCACATTTTTAGTGATGGCAGCTGACTTCCTGGTGAGCCCTGTTGCCAGCTGTTTCAGCAGCTATGCTGTTGCCATTTGGTCTGAGAATTAACACTGTTGAAAGTGTGCAAAGGCCACTTTGTACTTTGAGACAGTGTTTTCTTCTGCCTCCTTTTTGATTGACAGTTCTATTACAGATATCTAGTGGAATTGCTAGAAAGGATTATGGACATGAGGAAAAATACAGTACCTGTGGTACAGGTACACCCACATATCAAAGATCAAGCCTGTAAAATGAAAGGTACATGCAATAATACTGGTTGTATTTAATTTACATTGCCAGACAAGTCAAGGATCCATATCCCACTGAGAAAATGAGAATAATAATGTGTGTGTCATGTCAAAAATGATGCCAGAGTTGTCCAACCTATAGTTTACAAACTATGTGGTATGGCAAACCAGTTCAGTATGGTTCCTAGGCAAATATAGCTACAGTCCAAATCAGGAGAGGAAAATGGGACTGAGCCAGCCAGAACTGTAGCAGGTGATGTGGGACACTGCCCAGAACTTGTGAATTGCAGGAATGCATACACATGTGGTTTGGAGGATATTCATAGCCAGCCTAATGTAATAGGATGCACCAGACCTACAAGGTAGATGGCCAATGACTAAAAAAAAAAAAAAAAAAAAAATCCTGCCAAGGCAGGCATAGTGAGGCACTCACCATGCATGCAGAGTAGCTCTAACATTAGACAAATGTCCTAAATAGACAGATAGAGGACAACAAAGGAGAGTTTTGGCCAAGTGAAACACTTCAACAGCTTTGCAAATCTGAACATCATGATAACTCAAGCTGAAAAGCAAATAATCCAAGTGTTAGGACATTCAATGGGTACACAGTTTATTGCCTTAAGTGCTCATACCCCCATGCACCCTGGACATGGAGCAATAGCCACTGAGTGTCTAGAAAGGGAAAGTGAAATTGATAGACCATAATTTTCAATTTCCATACTGTCTAATTTTTTTGTCTGTTACTGCTATAGTATTTGGCAGGAGAACATAGTTCTTTTCAGGTACTTTGGCCTATGCGATAGTAATGGTTAAAAAATGAGACAACAAGAACAAAGAAATGTTACACTGACATTGGGCTTGACCTTATCTCCACCCCATTAGCCCTCCAAAATCTTGTTAATTTGTTAGCTTTCAATGCAAGAAAAGTCTGAAAATTATGGCAGCCTTAATTATCTCAGGCACTTTAGCCTTCATGCATAGTAGCATTTTTTTCTTTAAAAGTACATAAACAAAGCTATAAAGCTGACTTCTGGTGCCATAAACATGAACAAGGGGATGGACAACCAATGACAGATGTGTGTTTCTCCACAAGGGGAGATCTCTGGTTCAAAGCTACATAAGACTGATAAAGACCAAGAGTTGCTACCATGAGCTGCGATAGAGTGGAGTGCCAGGGTACCTCAGCAGACCCATGCAGAAGCAGAGCTTCAGCAAAAAGCACACACTTTACGGTCCCATCTGGCTGTGCCCTTATGGTCTCTATCATCCTGTTCTGAACCAGAGCAGTGGCAGCCTGTCTGGTGAAGGAACAGCAGAAGACTTGAACAAACTCTGTTATAAGGACACTCCATAAACCAAGATGTCCTGTGGCAGTCATGCAAAAGCAGGAGTTTTAGGTTGCCTCAGACCCACCAGGATGATGTTATCAAGCTGGTGTTCTGAGCTCACTCAATAAGGACACATTTAATTACGTGTGTGCTCCTGGTGGCCCCCTCATTTGCACAATGATTCCAGTTCTAGGAAAAGATACTATTAGATCCAAGTTGGATTTGGACCCATGGTGGGGATAATATGTATTCTGGATTATTGGTTGCAGATAAGAAAGATAAACTGAAGGATGTGTAGGTGCATGAACAGTGGGGTATATGCTATTTGCAAATACACTTGTGCTGGGATTAAAGAGATTGCTATTTGTCAGCACAGTGGAATTCTGGAAAGTCCATGGAAAAAGCAAGAGGAAATAATCTTATCATTTTCAAGCAAGTCCTCCATTAATTTATCAAAGTAAAAAGAAAGTAGAACTGATGACACAGAAATCATCACATTCCCCCTGGTCTTGTCCCAGAATATTTAATGTTTCCAGAATATTAAAATTCCATGAATGGCAACCTAGAAACCTTCCCAAGCAATTGAATAATTCACAGTGTATTTCATGAGATAGAGACATACAATAAATAACATCTGCAAAATGCAAACAGATAGACAAAAATAAGACTCTTCACAGGTGAATCTGAAACTGGCATAGTTTTACACACTTGTAAATTCTTCCCCCTTTGCACAACTATGGCTTGCACAGGACAAGTTGTCCTGTCTCACTTCATTGTACTCCTTGTACACTTGGCTTCTGCACTGTTGTAGGTTAACTGTGACCAGCAGGTAAGTCGTCACCCAGTTGCTCACTCACTTCCCCCCCCACCTGAATGGGGGAAAGAATCAGAAGGGCAAAAGGGAGAAAAACTCATGGGTCAAGATAAAGACAGTTTAATAAAAGAAGGCAAGAAAAGAAAAAGACCCTGAGTGATGCAAAGGCAATCATTCACCACCTCCCACCAGAGGAATGATGCCCAGTTTCCGAGCAATGGCTACTTTGGGAACCCCCATCCCCAGTTTTATTACTGAGCATAACATTATATATTATGGAATATCCCTTGGGCCAGCTGGGTCAGCTGTCCTGGCTGCGTCCCCTCCCAATCTCTTGCCCACTCTCAACCTATTCTCTTGTGGGAGACGGAGGAGACCTTAACACTACGCAAGCACTGCTCAGCAATAGCCAAAACATTGGGATTATCAACACTTTTTTTGGTCACAAATCTAGAACACAGCACCACATGGGCCACAATGAAGAAAGTTAACTCCATCCCAGTCAGACACAGTACACACATCAATTTACATATTAGTATTGAGAAAACATAGCTCAGTCAGTAACTTACTCTGAATAGCACTGGCAAGTGAGTAATGGTAAAGATGGTGCCTCCAAGTTGTTTTCAGCTACCTCTTGAATACCAGGCAGTGTTCCAGGACATTGGAGTTTTCCTTGCTCTGATGAGAGAATTTAGCAGCCCACACAACTAGTACCATCTAAACGCCTGCAGAGTATAGATAGAATGTATTTTGTGGCAGGATGGTATTCTAAAGTCTGCAGATTCAACAGATTACGTGTATTTGTGCTGCAGCTTTTTTTTCTGGGTACTTCAGGGTATTCTTGGGGATACATTATGCATTAGCATATAAAGTCCACAGAATATTAGGAAAGAGCAGCCTAGCTACTGGACCATGATGAAGTGAACAGAACCAAATTTCATGGAATCTCTGAATTACTTATTTATGGGGGTAGTCATATAGGTTTTATCTGCTGTTTGGACTTCTTATGACATGTAAGACACTTCCTCATTAATAAATGGATTTTCCAACAGCATGAACTGTCAACACTGAATGCTGAAGGAAAGTAGATTTTCTGAAGTGTTCATTGTTCACACTCACTCACAAAAGTGACATTTTGAGGCATCAAAAGCTAGACAAGATCATCTGGGAACAATGGGTCATCCATTAGTAAAATAATGTTCTGTTTGGCTTCCTTTTTTCTTCTTTTCCCAAAAAAACCACCCTCTCTACTGTCATCTGCTAGTTCTGATGTTTATGTTCTTGATTCTATAGTCTAGAAGGCTGAAACAGAAAAAGACCCATTTTGTGTATATTTAGGGAAGCTTACAGCATCCCTTATCAGTCTAGTTCCCATTAAACAAGAATGGTTGGGGAAATCTGGTCAGCACTACCTCAAACTAAAGCCATGCAAGTCCCCTATAAAAGTAGGCCATAGCTGGTTCAAGGAATAACACTTGTAACTCACCCTCTACACAGCGACTGGAACCTGGTTATAGTTCAATAAATAAGACCTCTTAAACATTGTTTGAGAGGCTATGGTTTTTTAGCTTAACTAAAATATCTAGAAATAATGGAAAATGAAACTAATATGTCAGTATTGACAAGAAATATTATCAGCCCCGGCTAAAATCAATTCCTCCTTCACGTGTTTTATTTTATCTTATTTACAGGCCTTTCTGTTGCTCTCATCTCCAAATTACCTATGGCCTTCATAGACACCAATGAGGTTAACATCAGACAGCACCTGGGAGACCAGAAAGATTAGTGTCTTCATTTTTCAGATGAGAAAATGGAGTCACACCTTGCAGAAGTGGCTTCTTCAGACCACAGAGGACACAAGAAGCTGAACAGAAATTGATCACCGTGACAACGAGTTGAATTTCAGGTGTTCTACTTCTCAATACACCACCTTCATTTTAACTTTCTCTTTTTTAGAGGTGGTTGAAACATACAGCCAATATAAATTGATTTGACTCAACATACCTAACAGCTATTAACACCATTTGAGATCAATGAAGAAAAAAAAATCTGCTGATTGAAAGGGAGGAAAAAAGTAAAAGAAAGCAATATAAGCTATATTTTAACATTTTTTAAGAAAGTAGTATAAGTATGAATATTTATATTCTTGTTTGGTGTTCCAAACTAGAAGTTAGTAGTTTCACATTGCTCAAATTTGAATTGAGTAGACCCTTAATCTCTATTTACCTGTTTTCAAAAATCTATTACGTTACATTTATCATGATGATTACATGTTTTTTCTCTATTTTTGTGGTAAATTTAAATCTTAATTATTCTCTGCTACTGTGAACTATGTTTTTTTCACATGATGAAAAGAAAATAGGGACCAAAAATCTGATGTATGTGTATGTGAGGCCCAATCAATGGCTCTAGTCAAAAAAATTCCTCTAACCTTATAAAATGCTCTGTGTTCAGATGCTGCCTATGAAAAGGTGAGAATTAAAAATGACCCAGGATTATTTAGATGAAGAGAAAGACAATTAAATGATAACTTAGTGTTAACAATTTTGTTTATGACATATAAGCTTCTTTCCATCTCATCCAGCAAATACAGTAATCCAGGCAAATTATTCATTAGGAATGAATCAGTGCCATTGTTGGGAGGCAAGATTTTAATGGCCAGTTGGTTTAAAGAAGGATCCTCTGAAAGAAATTGGTCAACTGCCAGAAGCTGTTTGCAATGACAAATTGCTCACAATGAATTGTTTAGAGAGAAAACACTACTTTTTGTTTATGAAACAAATCTGCATGCCAGTCAGTTGAGCTTGAGTATGAAGGATGTTTGGTGTAAGGTCATGAATGTAACATTGGTTTGCTTTTCTTAGTATGTGCTGTTTATTTCTCTTGAAGCCGTAACTGCTAAACAGCAGTAAAAAGTAGTTAGCAACTCCAGAATTGGGACCATTATTGTAACAGAGAAAGGCTGCCTGGCGGTCTTTTCATATACACTTCTTTTCTTCATTGCCAATCCTCCTGTACTCAAAGCGTAATCTGAAAATAACTGTGCAATGACTTGCGGACATTTTCAGGAATTCTAATGATTGTGCTGGGTTGTTTAAATTCAGTAACCCAGCTTCCACAGCTGCAAAGCCTCTCTCAGTGTTTCATTCAAACCTTCTAGCTCCTGTGAAGAAGCAAGATGATTGCCACTGCTCCCTCAGAACTGCTAAGAAATAGCGATTAAAATTTGCTTTTAACAGTATTCCTTACAGCACAATAATTTATTAAGGTACGCATTGTTCACAGAAATTGCAGAGGTTGTTTGCACAATAGTCAGTAAGTACAATCAGATTAATGGTTTTGCCAGCAAATGTTATTGTAAATGTACTCAGAAGAGTGCAATCAATTTTCTGCACAGCACAAAACACAGCCTATGTCCAGTTGCACAACACTGCGTGACATTCTCCTCTTACCTACACAGAAACAATTTCCAAGAGGCCATGCTGCATCTCTGGTGCATTTATCTTTGTCCTATTCTAAATATAATGTAAACCTGCCTATTCTTTAAAGACAGTACTTTCACAGATGGAATAGCCTTTGTGCAAGAAAGTTGCTATGGAAATCCATTATTACATTTTTCTGGCTAAAACCCCCTCCAGATAGCTCTGTGTCATTTCAGACTTTGCATTCAAAGTTTGCATGCAAACTTTGCATTTCAAACTTTGCATTTTTCTTCACTGTGAGGGTGGTAAGGCACTGGAACAGGTTGCTCAGAGAGGTTGTGGATGCCCCATCCCTGGAAGTGTTCAAGACTGGGCTGGATGAGGCTTTGAGCAACCTGGTCTAGTGGAAGGTGTCTCTGGTGCCCAAGGCAGAGAGCTTGGAACTAGATGATCTTTAAGGTCCCTTCCAACCCAGACCATTCTATGATTCTATGGTTCTATGATTTCATGCAGTAACTGCTCACAAGTGTGTTAATACATACCTGATGGGCAAGGGGGATATTTTGCAGTAAAATCATCTATCTACTTTTCAGCAGAAGGGAAAGGTACTTTCTGCTGTCAGTGACCAACCTTTCAACAAACAGAATCCTAAACCAGTGTACAAGACAGACAAGGGAAATACGACTCCAATATATTCAAATGCTTTATGGTATATAAAAAAGAGAAAAAACATCCATTGCAGCTTTAATGGTTGTGATGTGATACTGTGAGGGCTGTCTCTGCAATTGACTTTACTGAGCATGAAGATAGAGTACTATAGCTTTCTAAGTTGTCCCTCTCCCCGCAGTCTGGACAATGGTGTGAGCTGAATATTCCTGTATTTGCCAGGCAGTGGATCTGTTCAAGCATCACAAAAATGTGGCAGAAGCAGGGAATAAGTATAAATGGTTCAGCACAAAGGTAGGCCAAATCAGTCAGATATTAATCTGCTGTTATCAGTAAGCCAACTACAGAGGTAACTACTGATCAGTCACTGAGGACTTCAGCAAAGAATCTGCTGATATTCTGGTTGAAAAGTGTTCAGTCTGCTGTACTTTGGGGCAAAAATTATTACAATTGTTTTAGACATTTGCCCCTTAAATGTTTTCTTGAAGTTTTTCTTGATATTTACATTTTTAAATACCAGTATACAGAAAATGGAATGCATGTGGGACACAAATAAGTGAAATTCACAAGCTGTCATGTTCTTCCAACCTTGCAGTTCCTTAATGCATGGGTTTCTGCATCAGTGAGAACACCAGGACAACGACCAGGTTTATTTTTACATTTTGCAGTTTTTTATGCTTCCGAGTCAGTCATGTACATCAGTTACCAGTACAGGTGTGATGTGATATTTGCAAAAAAAAGCAGTGATGTAAAGGCAGATCAGATTTAAGAGGATGTAAAATCTCAGTCTGCACATCTACTCAGCTCCTTGCTCCTACTGAACATTACTACTCAAATGTGTCAGTTCAATTGTTTTCTTGACCATGTTTAAAATATATCTGTCCAGTAAATATATTTTGGTTAAGTGTGGTCCACACATAGGGCACAGTCACAAAAATACATCCTCAATACATTTCAGGGAGCATAATGGGGTAGGTGTGCACTGATCTGGTCTAAAGATTAATAGAGAAAACCCCAGACATCCTAAATGTTCATCCACATTTTTGCCATGAAACTCTTTGCTGATTTGATTTACACTGCTACCCCAGAGGCAGTGATGGAGGATGTAGAAGATCCCCCACACTGAGGCGGTTTCTGAGTCCCTTGCGTCATGGGAAAACATTTGTAGTTAAAGAAAACCCTCCAAAAATTCAAGATGACTCTAGTTTTGACCACAGTGATAATCAGTTCTATAGGCTTTTGAAAACAAAACAGATCTCAAAGCTGATATAATTTCCTCTGTCACTCAAGAGTAAATACTTTATTTTTTAACTTGTCTGTTATCTTATACCTGATAAAATGTACATGTTGTTCTGAGTTTGGACTGAAAACTACTTATTTTGTAGTGCCCCCTGACTTTTCTGTAATTTTCATTTAGTTAGAAAGCTTGTAGATAATTTAAAAATAGTTGCAACATGAACAAAAGAAATGGGGAGGCTTCTTTTGTCTCTGAACTGAAATATTTCCTGAGAGCTTCAGGATATTTGTCCCTAGTTATTCTGAACACACATACAAAGAATAATAGAGAAGAAAAGTCATGTGCTCATTTACACACGTGAAGTAACGCTACTGCAGTCAGCAAGTCTTTAAGCTCATTGTAGACATAACTTTTTCCAGTGTTGGGACCCTGTTGTAAGCAGAACTAGCAGTGAAAGTCTTAAATATCATGCAGCTTTGCTATGATACATTAACAGTGTTCATGTGAATAGGAGCAAGTTCATATAGAAGCCAATTGTAGCCAAAAAGGCTGTGCTATGAAAAGTCATCATTAATTATAATCTTGATTGTTATATCTGAAGCAGACTGCAGATAGGAATACCTCTCTCTATTTTTTTTTTTCTTTCCTTTCTGGCTTTCACAGGCTTTGTTTGTCAGCTTGACAAAAAAAACCCCAAACAAAACCGGATTCCTTTGCTAGGGAAAAGGGTTTCTGAGTCCTGCAAGAGTGAACCTTGCTCACAAGTATGGGCAGGCATTTGGAAAAGACCCTGAATTTTGTGAAACTTACTGCATTGCCTTGTCACGTTGAAGTATTGAGCTATAGAGAATGGCTTTCCATTCCAGTGTCCAGGAATTACTAAGTGAGCTGCTTTTTCTTTCCCTTCCAAGTACTAATATTCTTTCCTGCCGCTGAGTAATGGCACAAGAACACTAAAATAGAGGTCCCTGATCTATGTAAATATTATTTTTGTGCCTTTTTTAATACTGGGTTTGACATACTCAGCTATAAACTGTTTTCTGCAGGCTTTCTAATTTGGTCCATCACAACTTCTCAGCAAGTCAAACAGGTCTCTGTGACTAGGGTAGATAAGCATGACAGAGAAAGGGTGTCTATAAACAGAAGCAGAAAAAAATACAAGTTCATATCTGGGTCAGTGAACAATCGCTGGTGTCTGGGAAACAATGTCAGTGAACAGCAGCACTTAACATTGCTTTAAAAAATAAAGTGCTCCTGGTCTGATCTAATTCTCATTGAAATCAGAGGGAATCTTTATCCTGATTGTAATGGGAACTGGATAGAAATGTTATCCAAATGCCAAGCTGATTACATCCTTAATATATTCCTCAAATCTAGCTATTTATTAGAAACATGGAATACTACATAAATTGTCATCTGGAAATCAGAGTGCCTTTGGACAAAAACAAAACAAACAAAAAGAAATGGAAAATGAGGAAAACCAGTTTGTCATTGGCAGAAAAGTTGAATGAACTTACTAGTGCTCTGTATTGTTCTAGGGGTTCATCTGTTCCTACTTTGCATTCAAAAAAATTGTATGTAAATTAAAAATAAAACCTTAAGTATACACCAGCATTTTTGAACTCAGCATAAAGGGTGGTTTTGCACTGGCACATAACTAAGAGCACTGAACTGGCAAATATTGGTAAACATTTGAAACTTGCTCATACAAGTCCTTGTTCGCACCTGGCGGGTATGTACAAGTGCAGGGCTATGCAGATGCACTGCATCTCCTGTTACAGCAAACTTTGAATATAAGATCTTGTTTCCAAATTCTGCCCCACCTTTCTAGGTGAAAGCAGATGAAAATGCTGATTTCACAGGACAAGGAATGTAGTAGGTTGACAACACTGTTGGCTGGCAGGGGCTTTTCAAACTTTCTTTGCCAAAAACCTTCAACTACATTTAATACTGGAGAAATGTCCTAGGAGTGCCTAGAAATGACAAGTCAACCTACCTGCGAGTTCAATGACTAAATGGATGGAAGAAGGGACACTGGTGATGAAGGAAGTGCAGGAATGGAGCTGCTATTCCCAGATGTGGGCTGTTGACATCTTTCTGCCCACACCCAGCACACTGAGAGCTCTAGAGTGTCACTGGTCCATCTGCAACGGGGAGAATTGTTAGATGGGTAAGTCAGCAAGGAATAATAGTCTCCACACAAAAATAGTCCCCCTCATGTTCCCTGTACATTCTTTCTTTTTGACATTTAAAACATCTGATAGAGGTCAGACCTTGTCTTGAAGGGCACAGCTTCACCTGCCACATGAACTGTCCTGTTGAGTCTCCCATGAACCATTTGGACATTCAGCCAGTCCATTCCCCACATTTGCTCCCAGGCTGATGAAAGCCACCTATTTCAACTGACTGTACTGTTCTGATCATGCTATGCTACCTCAAAGTCACACTGTTAATGAATGCACTGCAGCTACTGCAGTGATGAGCCATGCATGCGCTTCTGGCAGATGAAGCTTTGCAACACTTACCTCATTGACATATTTGATGTTCTTCCCATATTCTTCTATTTTTTCCTGTTACTTTGCTAGTGCATTAATTATGAAATTAGTCATTGTGTTACTGATCATTCTGAAGTTTGATTACTTTGGATAGAAAATAAGCAATTCTTACCCCAAAGAAAGTAACCAGGAACAAATATATTGTGGCTGGAGAAACTGTGATAGAAAGAAACAGAAAAAAGGGATGACCAAAGACCAGTACGGAAAACACAAGGCCATTAGGAAAGTAGCAGAGGAAAAGCAAGAATAGATATTATCTCATACAGAGACTAACAGGTGGACAAATAAATATGCCTAATAGTTTACTAAGTGCTCAGAGGTTTTATGTCTTGGACTTCAG